>OZ038316.1:4345522-4360522 GCA_964035775.1 Osedax frankpressi | reverse complement strand
CCTGGTATTCTGTCATCCACGTTATGTAGCTATATATATATATAGCTATAGCTATACCCTATATGTAAACTATATTAACTAGTATACATTGCTGTATACGACATACGGTGAAAGCAGGCCTAGGACAATGCTTCTTATATTTAAACTACGGAATCATATCGTTTTTCGTGGTGTTTATTATGAATGGATATTTCGACACGAACCCACGAGAACTACTTTATAACGAAAACATAATGGTCATAGGCCCGGAAATGTTGCTCGTTAATTTAATAGGAATTTAGTTTACCTACATCTTTCCATAGTACATCGAACCCAAACATATTATAACAAATAAAACTAATACGAATGTATTATACACCTTTTTTATTCGTAAAAATGATAGATAATAATAATGAGGATGATGAAGGTAATTTGGATATTTAATAAACATGGATTTTTTGAATTTCAATAATATTTTATTTTCAAATTTGATCGATAAATATAACAATTTTACGATTAAATAAATTAAAACCATAATCTTATACACTCGTAGTATTTGTAATTGCGTTAGTAATATACTAAATAGTACAGAAGAAGTTGAAATTACTTAATTTAGAGTATATTAACGTATATTCTAATAATACTTTTTCATTTTAATTAATTATTTTCCTTCTGAATTGAGTATAGAATTTAAAATATTAAATATATACCCTATACTGTATACATACCTTATATATTTGTATACGAAGAGAGAACACAGCGAGAAAGAGAGAGATAGAATGTTGGTTACATATCTATAGTAATATCCACTTTAATTAGTAATCACGTATTAATGCAAATAACTCACATCTGTGATTATATAAAGACTAAATAGCATCCTCATATATATATATATATATATATATATATATATATATATATATATATATATATATATATATATATATATATAATACATACTATCTATATTAACAAAAAATAATATAAAGCATTTGCATTATTATGGTATTATTATGTTGCATTATGTTGCCTGATTTAATCTATTATAAGTAAACACAATTATTATCCATGGCTACTCTCAAGAAATCGTCACGCAATGTGCCGATAGGGTAGAATAGTGATGCAACGAAACTTGTTGGTATGACATAATAGGTGTTTGGGGCAAACGAGTCGTAAATAATCGTCGTAAATAATTAAAGAAACAAGAGAAGATAAATGACACAGTTATTAACTTAATGATCTTGTGATAATAGGTTAAGGTTAAGGTTAAAGGTTAATATGTAACACAATAATCTCAACGTAATTCTCCATACTGTTCTTCGTTGTATTTGCGAGTAGAATAGTATTTCAATGGCGATTAATCATTGAATTCATTGTATATCACCGTTATATTTAATATTTGAAATAAGGTGAGTCTTATAAAAGTCGCCCTTATCGTGATAGTATATAAAAATCAACCTTATCAATGTTATTTTTATGAAAATTAACCTTATCAAAATTAACCTAATCAAATATTTATGTAGATGTTAATTTCAAAATTAGATACTAAAGTGAATCAATATCATCATTACTCTTTATTTTGGTTATCGACTACATTACCTCCTATAGGAGGTATAGCTGAAAATAACTATAATGCCATTTGCATAAATGATAATACTCATATTCTTAAATAGCCTTGGCATTTGATGATCTGCTTATATTTAGTAAAGATGAAGCACGTGCTTTCAAAATACAATTAATATAGTCCTTATAAGGTTACAGCAATGCGTGTTCCACAATAACTTGGCTGTATGTGCAATTTTGTACATAATTATGCGTAGAAACGAATGTTAGTGTTGCTTACCTCAACGCCTAATCACGATTAATTATGTAACAATTAACGCAATGTATATTGACGACAACAATACATATCTAGGTAAACCAATATACTAAACAAATAGCGAAATCATATGTATTATTACAACGACTTAGTAAATATATCTAAAGCGCTGTTAAAACCACAACAGCGGATGCACTTATGAAAACATCGCTTGATCCCAAGACTGATACATCAAATTGTATTTACTAACATGTCGCTATCATCAATAAAGACAATTCACAGCCCTGTTCACTCTTTAATACATTAGAAGATGGATGCGTCTACCAAAATAAACAAACTTTTCTGTATTTCACGCGCCTGCCTTATTCGGGGTTTTAGAAATACCCTGGATTTACTTAATTATATCGGTTTTACGGTTAAATCGAATTCATTCTATTAAAACAAACGATTCGCTAATAATTGCAATGCCGAACAACATAACAATGCAATTGTTTCAACATAGATATTATGAAAATATGTTATTTTCATCTTTTGCTTCGTGTAGGAATTTAATATCGAACTGTTCAATTCTGCCGATGGCATTGGGTTTAGAAATATGGTTTACATGATATAAATTAAGATATGTATCGATTATACGAAGAAGCGGATTTTAGATTCATTTATAATAAAGCAAACTCGATTGTATATGAATCTAAACGGCACTTTCCCAATGAAAGGATGTCGCTACAATATGACAATGTAAACCGCATAATACAAACATATGATTGGCATATGCCACTTCAAAAGCTCTGCTAATAGAATTCACCGATATAGTTACTAAAATAATGTAGTGTTACAATACTTGAATAAACACATTTACATAACAATTATATAACCATATACACGCTCGAATGCTAACGGATTACGCAACCCAGAGCTATTTAGTAATAAAAGCAACTCAGATACTGTATATATTTATTGAGATGATTATAAATTAAGTGTAATCAAATTATAATTGTCTCTTTTATACCATCGTCTTCGTATATCTATTCAATCGTGCCCTCGGTTTGAATATCCTATAAAGTTATATAATATCGCATGACTGCCGTTATATTTAAAACACGAATAGTTTCAGCCCGTTGCTAGAAAGCAATTCAATATTTATTAAGTCAGTTATTGGTAAAGGAGAGCATTTCACAAATTCCATTTGTTCGTATTGTCATTTGTTCCCTGGATGCATTGTACACTATGGTATACACCATGGATAACTGATTTAGCAGGCTAGAAGTATGTTTCACACCATTGTTTATGCATATCTATTTCATAATTGAACCGTTATCATGTTCTCCGGGGAATTCGTATTACTATTATGCAAATCGCACGGTATGTATTAAATACGACTGTACGATATAACGACTAAATATACATGTCAGTTATGGAACTTAGTCGTACCGAACACATTTATATTCGCCGAGTTCTATTTTAAACAAAGTAAATTATTAATCAACGGACACACCGGATGTGTGTCGGCGTAATCCCGGAGATGACGCATCTGCTTCACCTGCAACAGCTTGCGCGAGTACTGGTGTCGTAGAGGTAAATATCCCGACCTCTGACACGACATCCGGACAAGTATTATATAACTCAACGGGGATACGTACAGCAAAGTAAGTTCAACGTGATAGTGCAAGGAGGATATCGTGAGTAATAGGGATAGGCCGATACTTGAACTTACTGGATACGAAAGATCTCCATAATAGTAACGCATTAACGAAATCATTTGCTGAATATGTCAAAAAATGTAAACAATTTTGTAATCGTGTGCAAACTTGGCTATTGGCTTGGTTTATATTTGATTTAAATATATTAATATTAATTCAAATCCGATTAAGTTTCAATATAAAGAAAAAACGCAAGTTTCCGGATGTGAAATTGATTCGTTTATTTTCTATTTCTTACCATAAACATTATAATATTTCCAATTAAATATAAAAATTATGAAATATTACCAATACTTATGAATCATAAATAATGCATATCAATTATTCACTATTCTATTCACAACAATATTATACAACATGTTATTCGTATTATCATAAGTACATATTATTAATAACATCTTATTGATATAGTGTATATTTCTATAGTATATGAGTACTTATGAAGATAGTGCACGGGAAGTGTTGGTGTACTTTATGAAACAATGCCGATATCACGTGACACGGATTTATCGCGTACCCATATCGTAATACCCATATCGTAATTGCATCGAATAACAACAGACGATAACTAATAACTTGAATTATTAATATACAATTAACATCGGGCGATAGTCGCCCAAACGCACATCTAAACCGCCATGTTCGGAAATCTATACAACAATACTTTTGAATGTTTTATTATAATGTAAATAATTAATAAATTCCATAATCGTAATTATAATATGTGTTGATGCAAATTACGTAATATCATAACCCCGTTATGCATACATGGTATGTGCAATGCTATACAGTCGAATAGTTTATTATGACATCACCTCGATAAAATAGCAATGATAACATATTGGAATTGGAATAGTAATGGTGTCAACTATTGCACTAATACCCTGGATAAATCTAAACTACGGAGTGATGAATGTATACATTACGGTGATAGGAAGTCGAGTTTAGGTTTAAAAGTTGTGGTCGCATATCGTAGGGTCATTGATAAACAGGTCACGTGCAGTTTGTTCAGTAATTAGGCTCAAGTACGGAGCAATCGTGACCGACACTCTATATAGACTGTAGCACTAGACCATATACAGTTAAATCAGTCATCGTACAGACTATGGCAATGTGGCAGTTCCGTGGAATACATAATCCCATCAAACTGATACAATAGTTTTATCAAATCTGTTGCAGAAATAATAAAAGAAATTATACAATGTTTAAAATGAAATTTCTTTAGTTTTAAGAACTCGATATATCATCCAGGTCATTTAGTTTTTTTCTTATAAAATAAATAGTGTAAAGATATTTTATTCGCACTACAATGTATTATGTTCATTTTTTATTTTAAATAATGATTTATACTGTATAATAGTTACATCATCTAGTTACTTGTGATGTGTTCTGGAAACCCGAGAAACTAGACGATGTCACTATTATAAAATCTTATATAATTTAATAAAATAAAATATTATAATTATAATATTACAAGATAATACATATTTATTACAAAATCAATTTTTATTGCGAAAATATCATATAAGAAATTTGTAATGCAATTTTTTTATTTAAATCCAATAAATACAATTTTATATTGAGCATTAATTATTTAGGATTATATTACATTTGTTACATTTATTGAACTTATTTCAAATGATGAATTCATTTAAATAAATTATATAAACACTCATGAAACGATATATAGTGTGTGTGCGTGCGTGTGTGAGCGTGCGTGCGTGCGTGCGTGCGTGCGCGCGTGTGTGTGTGTGTGTGTGTGTGTGTGTGTGTGCGTGCGTGCGTGCGTGCGTGCGTGCGTGCGTGTGTGTGTGTGTGCGTGTGTGTGTGTGTGTGTGTGTGTGTGTGTGTGCTTTTATTTATATACATATTCATATATATCTGTGTATTTATATGTATGTATTACGTAAGTTTATAGGTGTATGTTGGTGTATGTTGGTGTATGTTGGTGTAAACATATTACGGGCATGACATTATCTGAGATTAGATAAAACTACCGGCCCAGCTAGAATTGGACGACATCTCTTTCATGAACTGTCAACACAAAACATTGGAATGTTTTCCGATAACGCTAAATATATCAGCGCCTCTTCGAAATCACACTCGGTGTGACCAATCATGTTACCAGGTGCTATGCTTTACTGTAACATACGGTACGACGTATCCTGTATGATAATTCGACCGTTAATATCCCAGCAAACAATCCAAGTAATTTCATTGTTTGCATTGCATAATTTGTTTTATATTATGTTTTATTTTTGTGGACCCATAAAAAGATTTCACAAAACTATGAAGTCACAAAACCCCGTTTACCGGGAGGTGTCTTGTTGATTATGATATTCGTAATCGCCGTACGGGTGCTTAGCTCGTGGTTCAACTAACCCAGTACCAGGGTGAGGATATCGCTGACCGCCAGAGTGAATAGATAGTAGTTGGTGGCGGAATGCATGTGGATATTTCGGGAGATCACGATACACGTACACAGATTGCCGATCTGGGGAGGGGTTATGACCGGAAGTTATTTATCAATGGATTACTTGGGCGGTAGAGAGCAGTGGTCTAGTAGGGTTTAGTCTGGGGGTTTTGATTGGTATAACAATGGTTATCGTGGGTATTTAGAGATTGATACGTGATAGTGAAGTTGGAGTAGTTGGTTTAGTGGCGATCCATTGCAATCTATGGAGAAAGTGAAAGTAGCGGTTAGAGTGGGAATGGTATTAATGGAGTGTTCAGGGAGGTTTGTGGGTGAGTTGAATACAATTAATGTTATATTAATATAGTTATAAACAAGTGTTAGTATATTCTAGTAGGGTTAGTTAGTAGAGATTACACTTCGGTTAACGTTTGAGATAATGTATACCAGAATAGACTTTAAACGCATTCACTTTTGTTCATAACACATTGTGTACATCTCAAATAAAAGAAACATGAAATAAAAGTAGCAGAGTTAAAATTGAGCTTTTTTTTTATTAAATTTGTAGTACAATTATTACATCACTAGTTATCTATTTATAAATAAAACTTTTAGGACTAATTTCTAATTTGTTTGTTTGGATCCTATATTTTGGAATGAGTCAAAGATTAAGCAGATAAAGAATCTAAATTATTGTAAACGATTAATTAATGAGTAACACAATTTAATAAGTTGTTATGATCTTATCTTGTATAAATGTTATTTTTATTTTCATACAAATTAACTAAATGTATTTATATTAACAGTTTGATTTAATATATTTATCTATAATAATGTATTTGAATATATTGTATTTGAATATATTGAATATATTGTATACCTACTTAAATTGACTTATTGAAAATTACAAATTTTAGATTTTTTAAATGTTATATTTATAAACATATTTTTTATATATTTGTAACTATTTTTGACAATTACTTTAAAATTTTTATTTTTTAAAATTTATTTTTAACTATTTATCACCTTTATGCATGTTATTAATTTCTTATTTCATTTTTAATATTTTGAATTTAGAATAAATTATTTAAATTGTTTTATATATTTCATTTTTAGAAAGCATATCTAACTAGATAATCTAACTATCCCAGTAAACAATCCAGGTAGTTTCATTTTTTGCATTACATAATTTATTATATATTTTATTATGTTTGTGAACAAATCATAATATTTATAAAACTATTAAGTTTACTCACCTTGTTTACTGAGATTACAATCTTATATAGTTATTTTAATTTAAAACAAATATAATGCAAATTAAATATATTTTCACTTTTATTAATTATTTTATTTATTATTTTATTAAATAACAAATAAACATCAAATTACCTGGATAGTTGCCTGGGTACTTATTTTAATAGTGCCCTAATTACTCTTTGATATTAATGTCTTAATAATTAGACATTATTTATTATTTATTTCTATTTTATATGAATTCTAGGTTTATCATTTATTATATTTGTTATATTTATTTATTTACATTGTTTTGTTTTATTAAATATACCTTGTTACTTTTATTGGATATTGGGAAAATAACTCGGTACTCTTTTTATGCGATTATAGTCTCGCCCATATCGATATCATCTCTAATATAAATATGAGTGATTTTAGTATCCAAAAGGATTTATTTATACAAAACAAATAAATAATGGGATTGCAACATATTAGATTACAACATATGAGCGTCGATGATAACGTGGAATTCAAATTAAGTGTCTAGTCAACGTTAAAGTTATAATGGTTTATTTGTCTTAATAGTAATGCATTCCTTTGTCTGTCCATATGCCATTGGTCATCTGAAACAAACAATGTGAGTGAGTTATTATGTTATCTTCATTAATGTTAGGTTTAACTATCCGGTATATACTCCTATAGGAGTGAATACGAAGATTCCTAAGACCCATTGTAATACCGACAGTAAGACTACGGCAATACTCACGTTAAGACCCATGGTAAGGCCCATGCAAGGCCTACCGTAAGATACATGATAAGACCCACAGTAAGACCCATGATATGGCCCATGTAAGATATATGGTAAGATCCACGGTAATACCCATGGTAAGGCCTATGGTAAGGTCCATGGTAAGGCCCACGGTAAGGCCATGGTAAGGCTCACGGTAAGACCAATGATAAAACCCACGATAAGATCCATTGTAAGATCCACGATAATACCCATGGTAAGGCCTATGGTAAGGCCCATGGTAAGGCCCACGGTAAGGCCACGGTAATGCTCACGGTAAGACCAATGATAAAACCCACGATAAGACCCACGGTAAGGCCCATGTAGGGCCTATGATAATGCCCACGGTAAGAATCATTGTAAGGCCCACGGTAAGACCTATTGTAAGATCCACGTTAATATCCATGGTAAGGTCCATGGTAATAACTATGGTAGATCCACAGTAAGACCCACGTTAAGATACATGGTAAGCTCCATGGTAAGACCTATTGTAAGATCCACGTTAAGGTCCATGGTAAGGTCCATGGTAATAACTATGGTAGATCTGCAGTAAGACCCACTTTAAGATACATGGTAAGCTCCATGGTAAGATCCATTGTAAGATACACGTTAATATCCATGGTAAGCTCCATGGTAAGACCTATTGTAAGATCCACAGTAAAAATCCATGGTAATACCCTTAAAGAGTTACATAAGAGGATCCATGGTAAGATCTATGGTAATACCCATAGTAAGACCCATTGTAAGACCCATAGTTAGACATATGGTAAGACCTATGGTACGGCCCACGGTAAAACCCATTATAAGATCCATGTTAAGACCCATGCTAAGACCTACGATAAGACCTTTGGTTAGCATATACAACTACTGATTATTGATCAATCTATTAAAATAATTGATAGTCTGCATCTCGTCAAGAGAGATATTATTTATATTCTCGTTAATAAGTCAACAGATTTACTGTTATTTTAGTCATACAGAAAGTATAACAAACCCCTATTTCCTTTCATGTTCTTCTTCCTTCTATCCTCTCCCTCCTTCTCACCCCTTCTCACCCCTCACTCTCACCTCACTCTTTCGTTCACTTCATTTAAGCCACGACTTAATATCCGAATTTACTTTTGGAAATCATATGAAAGGTAAAAAATATTTATGTAAGGATGCTGTTAAGATAAATAAATATCCTGAATTTTGGCTTTCTATACATATATATATATATATACATATATATATATATATATATATATATATATATATACATACACATATATATATATACATATATATATATATATATAAATATAATATAATATATTTATATATATATAAATATAATATATATATATATATATATAATGTTGAATAGACGTTTGGTAATATAAATATCCAAGCACACAGACTGATATAATAGTTTTTATTAATCTTATCAACTATGAAAACCATTTGTTAACGTAAAAGAAATTATTAAATGTAAATACTTGCAAAAAATTAAAATAAAACTTTATTTTGTGCTGGGTTTATATTTATATTAATATTTATGTTAATATTTATATTAATATTTATGTTAATATTTATATTAATATACGTTTATTTTACATTATATATAAATGGTGTATTCCAATCAAATGACTGTCAACTATGGTCAACTAGATTTCAATGAATTCGAATAATTTGGATGCTAAATGTCAATTGGTAAGTTACCATCCTAAACTTTTAACTTTATTATCTACAGGAAATTACAGGACATGCTTTACAAGTTAGAGATTATATGACGTCTTTATGTCAAATTGTTTTAATTTATATATATTTATATATATATATATATATATATATATATATATATATATATATACGTGTGTGTGTGTGTGTCTTCCGTTTGAAGACCGGATTAACCAAAGGCAGTTCGTGTGTTTAACTATTATTAGAATGTAGGGCGTAGTACAAATTCGCATATTTACATATATAAGTAACACTAGCGTTACATTCATTACGTGAGATGGGAGATGGAAGATGGATAAGGCTGTATTATGATCACTCTGCGATTCAGGAAATAGATAATTGAATGTATTGGTAAATCTACGTATTCTCTGGCATATGCATATTATCAAATCTACGATATAAAAATATATTTTCGATTGGTATATTAAAAGTATTAATAATAAATAAAATACTAAATAAATAATAATAAAAATAATAATAATAATAGCCATTATCAAATAGTATTACATAATTTAAAAGGCGGTATACTCAACTAGTAAATACTCTAGATGGTATATAGAAGCACAATATATTGTCTAATTTTAATTGTGAAGCATAATTTGTAAGAAAATATTTCATTACTATGTTACTTACATGTGAATCCAAATACATTCTGTTTGTTTATGTAATTATATTTCGTAATAACTATATTTAGCTAGATCTGCTTCTATACACTTTTAAATATATCTGCCTATTGTAAACTCATTCACCTATTAATTACACTCATTCAACTATTAATTACACTCATTTATATAATAATTACTCTCATTTATATATCAATTACACTCATTTATATAACTATTACACTCATTTATATAATAATTACACTCATTTATATATTAATTACACTCATTTATATATTAATTACACTCATTTATATAATAATTACACTCATCTATATATTAATTACACTCAATTTTATATCTATTACACTCATTTATATAATAATTACTCTCATTTATATATCAATTACACTCATTTATATATCTATTACACTCATTTATATAATAATTACACTCATTTATATATTAATTACACTCATTTATATATTAATTACACTCATTTATATAATAATTACACTCATTTATATAATAATTAAACTCATTTATATATTAATTACACTAATTTATATATTAATTACACTCATCTATATATCAATTACACTCATTTATATATTAATTACACTCATTTATATATTAATTACACTCATTTATATAATAATTATATTCATTTGATTGTTATCGATTTCACTACTAAATATTTATTTGTGACACAATACATATTCCTATAATTACACTCATTTATATATTAATTACACTCATTTATATAATAATTACACTCATTTATATAATAATTAAACTCATTTATATATTAATTACACTAATTTATATATTAATTACACTCATCTATATATCAATTACACTCATTTATATATTAATTACACTCATTTATATATTAATTACACTCATTTATATAATAATTATATTCATTTGATTGTTATCGATTTCACTACTAAATATTTATTTGTGACACAATACATATTCCTATAGGATGAGAATTCTAATTTGATTATATTTTCGATCTCCTTCTCAATCCATAAAAGACAATTACTATCATCATAATCATCATATTCAACGTCATCATCATTATCATTATCATTATCATTATCATTATCATTATCATTATCATTATCATTATCATTATCATTATCATTATCATTATCATTATCATTATCATTATCATTATCATTATCATTATCATTATCATTATCATTATCATTATCATTATCATTATCATTATCATTATCATTATCATTATCATTATCATTATCATTATCATTATCATTATCATTATCATTATCATTATCATTATCATTATCATTATCATTATCATTATCATTATCATTATCATTATCATTATCATTATCATTATCATTATCATTATCATTATCATTATCATTATCATTATCATTATCATTATCATTATCATTATCATTATCATTATCATTATCATTATCATTATCATTATCATTATCATTATCATTATCATTATCATTATCATTATCATTATCATTATCATTATCATTATCATTATCATTATCATTATCATTATTATTATCAATATCATTATCATTATCATTATCATTATCATTATCATTATTATTATTATTATTATTATTATTCTTATTCTTATTATTATTATTATTATTGTTGCACATTCATGGCAAAGGTCATGACAGAAGTCATGACAGAGGTCATGGCGATTGTGTCAATTAAAGTGGAGCCATACTAACAATATTTCAAGATCTTAGCTATAAATATTGCATAGTATTCATATTTATATGAGTTTATATATATTTACTATTATTTACAAAATGTTTGACTATATTTGTTACTAAATATATCTTTAAACTGATTTTAATATAAATGTATTGCATAATTATAATATTTAATGTAACCTTACTTTATTATTTATTAACAATTGTAATGTATTTTGTAATGTATTTTATCTATTTACATTTGCAACCTCATTTATTATCTATTAGTTATAATAATAGTTACAATATCACTTTATTTATGTCAGTCAATAGTTATAATATCCCATTATTATCCTATGTAATCTTCTTTTATTATATATCTACACTTGTAATTTCCCTTTATTATCTATTACTCAGTCCAATATTATATTGAAACGTTAATCGCTATTTGACCCATGAACCCTTCGATCACAATGTGTTCATTGTTGCGGCGACAATGTAATATAGTCACTAGGCGAGTTCGAGTTCGATGTATTTCGTTAGTGATTATTATTGTCTTTCTAATCAATAGAGGAATTTTTTTATCAAATTTTCGATTTTTATTATTACATTAAGTGAAAATATATTGAAATTGTATTTGTTATCAAGATTCCTTGCATTCCGTAAGACTAACTGGATTTGTATCATATTCATAGCAACTATAGATATTTATACGCTCGAGAGAGAGAGAGAGATAAAGAGAGAGAGAGAGAGAGAGAGAGAGAGAGAGAGAGAGAGAGAGAGAGAGAGAGAGAGAGAGAGAGAGAGAGAGAGAGAGAGAGAGAGAGAGAGAGAGAGAGAGAGAGAGAGAGAGAGAGAGAGAGAGAGAGAGAGAGAGAGAGAGAGAGAGAGAGAGAGAGAGAGAGAGAGAGAGAGAGAGAGAGAGAGAGAGAGAGAGAGAGAGAGAGAGAGAGAGAGAGAGAGAGAGAGAGAGAGAGAGAGAGAGAGAGAGAGAGAGAGAGAGAGAGAGAGAGAGAGAGAGAGAGAGAGAGAGAGAGAGAGAGAGAGAGAGAGAGAGAGAGAGAGAGAGAGAGAGAGAGAAGAGAGAGAGAGAGAGAGAGAGAGAGAGAGAGAGAGAGAGAGAGAGAGAGAGAGAGAGAGAGAGGAGAGAGAGAGAGAGAGAGAGAGAGAGAGAGAGAGAGAGAGAGAGAGAGAGAGAGAGAGAGAGAGAGAGAGAGAGAGAGAGAGGAGAGAGAGAAGAGAGAGAGAGAGAGAGAGAGAGAGAGAGAGAGATAATATTGGGGTATACAGGTATTCGGTGTTCTGGCGGCAGACTATATCTAAGAATTCCTGATTTCTATTTAAATTGTTAGGTTTTTTAATTAACACAGCAGTCGCCAGTAATATTCAAATTCAGTGATGCGGGAGCATTTATATAATGACTAGATATATCACTCGCATTCACTTACTACCCACTAACTACTCACGTATTATTTATGCAATACCCTTCTTACCTACTGCCAGATATTAATATCAAATGTTGGTACATGTTTCAAAAGCTCGTCGGAGTCACGGATTAGTGCAAAACTTGTTAAGAACTTGTTACACGATATTTGAGAAATCGCCTCGCAAAAAAATTAATTGACGTAATGGTTGACGCGATAATTACACGTTGATGGCGATATTCTCGGATGCATTAGAGCGAAGGCAGTTAGATATACTGCATTTCGAGTAGCTGATCACATGATCAATAACTAAAATAATCACTTCCGTATAATGAACTACCGGTGTGGTATATTGTAAAACTGTGCATTGGCCTAATTATGAGTCACGTGACAACAAAAATAAGAAAATATAATTGTATTGAATTATATTCCATAACATTCCATAATATTCCATAACATTAATCAAAGATATATGTTTTACTTTGTATGTTGAAGAATCGAAATAAAATGTAATTGTTAAATATATAACTACTTTAAGTTTTAAGCTTATTTCAATTTGATCAGTGGTTTGTGTTTTTAAAATGACGCCATTTCTAAAATGAATGTTATATTTAAAAGAAGTGTAACATTTAAAATTATATTATTATATTATATTTATATAATTCGAAATTACGTAATTTGTTAATAAGTAACACTAAATTGTATTATACAAACTTATATTTAGCTATGATCCAAAAATGAAAACAATATTTTAAAACTATAATATAAAGTTTTGAATAGTAAAATCGTAATAAATTAATTTAGAAAGTTCAGATTTCAATCAATGTAATAATATAGAGAATTATAAAAGTAATTTTTAGAATCGATACCTTTTAAAAATATAAACCATTAATTATATTATAATAAGCTTAACTTATTTTAAATATTACTTTAATGTTATAGAATGAAAACAACTGCAATAATTTCAATCTTTAGAATTAAATAATACTCGATGTTATCAAAACATAACGTTTAGATATTAGTAGTAAATATAGATATTCATATAATAGATGAGTTATCAAAGTTATGTATTGTTCAAAGTTATGTATTGTTTTATTGTATACTTAACGAATTATATTTATTCTGTCCTAATTATGATAAGGCGCCGTTACAATATATCTATTGTAGGCTCAGTTTTCCTAAATGAATTTATTTTAAGATGTAATCATCAATTGCATTAATAGCTAATTATTAAATTTATTATTTATTATTTACTTATTATTACTTCATTAGATATTCGCAATCACTTGCAATTAAAACATTTGAAGTGTTCCTTGTAATTTAAACATCAAGTGTTTAGTACAATTTGGTTGCCGTTTATTATTGTTACATATATTATATAGAACGGTATATTTATATATTATTGTACTTATCATACGTGTTTCATTACCAAGGTAATATATAATATTACTCGCGTGCCTAGATATAACCCACGTGCCTAGATATGTTACCGCAACTAATCGATAGGGTAATTATAAAAATATAACTGCGACTATCGATCAGCTTGACTTTTTGTTGGAAAATAGCGTTATCGTGTACAAGAAAAGCTCCCGGCATCCCGAGGTTGCAGGGGGCTTAGGTACGAGTGGTA
>OZ038316.1:4335522-4340522 GCA_964035775.1 Osedax frankpressi | reverse complement strand
TCGACAAACTTGCATTGTTATTAGAAATAACGAGGAGTATAGTAGATAAAAGATAACAGATAACAGATAAAGGATAATATATCATATTACACAGATTTCGAATACCAATCTTTATACAATCCTACTGAGTTGTTGAAATTCGAGCACACGCTTACCCGCGCATACCCATGGCGTGGGTCTCATACACACGCATACCCATGGCGTGGGTCTCATACACACGCATACATACGGTGTGGATCCCATACACACGCATTCCCACGCATACTCCCGCATACTCACACGCATACCCACGGCGCGGATCCCATACACACGCATTCCCACGCATACTCACACGCATACACACACGCATACCCACGGCGTGGATCCCAAACCCACGCTTATATATCATCTTGTAAGTCAAATACCTTCCTTATTTACAAGAGCTCATGCAACACATTGTACATTTATATATATATATATATATATATAAATATATATATATATATATATTTATATATATATATATATATATATATATATATATATATATACTATCATTAGATATCAGAAAGTCTCTTCAAAGTTGTGTTTGGTTCAAATGTTCCAATTTTAACAATAATCAGTGAATTATAATTTCACACTTTTAAATATTATTTTTCGTCGATGGTTTTCGCCCTGACTGAGATTCGAACTACTGAACTTTACTTGACGGTCGACACCTTATAAGGTTATAACCATTAACCCACCGAAACAGTCGACGATATTTGTTTGTGTGTATTTGTATAGACCGCATACGTAGATGAACGAACACAAACATTTACGCGCTTCCCCCGATGACGTAACGACATGTATACTAACTAGGCCAGTTAAGAAAATCACGCAATAGACGATGGTCAGGGAGATAGCCTCGACTTGAGATCTATAACGTTGACCCAGGGTAGCAGTGAGGAGTCTGTTATGCGAAGGAGGAGTTATGGGTGTAGTAATAGGTGAGATTATAGTACAGTTAGGAACGAATTTAGGGTATAGTTATAAGCGATGTTTGGGTGTAGTTTTGGAAGAGGTTATGGTATAATTGTGGGCGATGTTTAGGAGTAGTTAGGGTGGGGTTAAGATATAGTTAAGGTGAGCTTATGGTATATTTGGGGCGAGATTTAGGAGTATTTAGTGTGGGGTTAAGATATAGTTAAGGTGAGGTTATGATATATTGGGGCGAGATTTGGAAGTAGTTAGGATGGGGTTAAGATATAGTTAGGGTGAGGTTATGGTATATTTGGGGGCGAGATTTAAGAGTAGTTAGGATGGGGTTAAGATATAATTAGGGTGAGGTTATGGTATAGTTGGGGGCGAGATTTAAGAGTAGTTAGGATGGGGTTAAGATATAGTTAGGGTGAGGTTATGGTATAGTTGGGGGCGAGATTTAAGAGTAGTTAGGATGGGGTTAAGATATAGTTAGAGTGAGGTTATGGTATATTTGGGGGCGAGATTTAAGAGTAGTTAGGGTGGGGTTAAGATATAGTTAAGGTGAGGTTATGGTATATTTGGGGGCGAGATTTAAGAGTAGTTAGGGTGGGGTTAAGATATAGTTAAGGTGAGGTTATGGTATATTTGGGGGCGAGATTTAAGAGTAGTTAGGATGGGGTTAAGATATAGTTAGGGTGATGTTATGGTATAGTTGGGGGCGAGATTTAAGAGTAGTTAGGATGGGGTTAAGATATAGTTAGGCTGAGGTTATGGTATATTTGGGGGCGAGATTTAAGAGTAGTTAGGGTGGGGTTAAGATATAGTTAAGGTGAGGTTATGGTATATTTGGGGGCGAGATTTAAGAGTAGTTAGGGTGGGGTTAAGATATAGTTAAGGTGAGGTTATGGTATATTTGGGGGCGAGATTTAAGAGTAGTTAGGATGGGGTTAAGATATAGTTAGGGTGAGGTTATGGTATAGTTGGGGGCGAGATTTAAGAGTAGTTAGGATGGGGTTAAGATATAGTTAGGGTGAGGTTATGGTATATTTGGGGCGAGATTTAAGAGTAGTTAGGGTGGGGTTAAGATATAGTTAGGGTGAGGTTATGGTATATTTGGGGGCGAGATTTAAGAGTATTTAGGGTGGGGTTAAGATATAGTTAAGGTGAGGTTATGATATATTGGGGCGAGATTTGGAAGTAGTTAGGATAGGGTTAATATATAGTTAAGGTGTGGTTATGGTATAGTTGGGGGCGAGATTTGGGAGTAGTTAGGATAGGGTTAATATATAGTTAAGGTGAGGTTATGGTATATTTGGGGGCGAGATTTAAGAGTAGTTAGGATGGGGTTAATATATAGTTAAGATGAGGTTATGGTATATTTGGGGACGAGATTTAAGAGTAGTTAGGATAGGGTTAATATATAGTTAAGGTGAGGTTATGGTATAGTTGGGGGCGATATTTGGGAGTAGTTAGGATAGGGTTAATATATAGTTAAGGTGAGGTTATGGTATAGTTGGGGGCGAGATTTAAGAGTAGTTAGGGTGGGGTTAAGATATAGTTAAGGTGAGGTTATGGTATATTTGGGGGCGAGATTTAAGAGCAGTTAGGGTGGGGTTAAGATATAGTTAAGGTGAGGTTATGGTATATTTGGGGGCGAGATTTAAGAGTAGTTAGGATGGGGTTAAGATATAGTTAGGTGAGGTTATGGTATAGTTGGGGGCGAGATTTAAGAGTAGTTAGGATGGGGTTAAGATATAGTTAGGGTTAGGTTATGGTATATTTGGGGGCGAGATTTAAGAGTATTTAGGGTGGGGTTAAGATATAGTTAAGGTGAGGTTATGATATATTGGGGCGAGATTTGGAAGTAGTTAGGATAGGGTTAATATATAGCTAAGGTGAGGTTATGGTATATTTGGGGGCGAGATTTAAGAGTAGTTAGGATAGGGTTAATATATAGTTAAGGTGAGGTTATGGTATATTTGGGGGCGAGATTTAAGAGTAGTTAGGATGGGGTTAATATATAGTTAAGGTGAGGTTATGGTATATTTTGGGGCGAGATTTAGGAGTAGTTAGGATAGGGTTAATATATAGTTAAGGTGAGGTTATGGTATAGTTGGGGGCGAGATTTAGGAGTAGTTAGAATAGGGTTAATATATAGTTAAGGTGAGGTTATGGTATATTTTGGGGCGAGATTTGGGAGTAGTTAGTATAGGGTTAATATATAGTTAAGGTGAGGTTATGGTATATTTGGGGGCGAGATTTAGGAGTAGTTAGGGAGTTAGGGTTAACTTGTCTTCAGAGATGAAGTTAAGATCTATATCAAGCATGTACATGGATAAGGTTAGCGTATAATCAGGAATCAGGTAGGATTGTAGTTTGGATCTATATTAGGGTATGATTAAGATGAGTTTAGTGTGTTAAAAAAGGAGTTGTTAGGGTGTAGTTAGAAGAGGAAGTTGTTTGCAAAGAATGGTATTAAATTCCTCCATAGAAGCGAGGTTATTATCGGGTAACAGAAATGATTAGTGTGTATTAATTATTTAGGCATGATTTGTAATAGCTATCTCTGGTTGTGATAGGGATATTATGATAGGGATTATCATCTGTTTATTCAGTTACCATGGTAACCAAAAGCATACCCTAAATAAACTACATGTATATACTACATTATCTATTATGGAAGATAAAAACGCGCCCATTTATATTAATGCCACGCATCCATATGCTTAATTCTCTATTGAGATTCATTGCATCCTTAGAAGCGATATATACAGATTCCATGTCCTTCTCACTCGTGTCCTTCTCGCCCATGTCCTTCTCGCTTATGTCCTTCTCGCTTATGACTTGCATGTCCTTCTCAGACGTGTCCTTCTCACTCGTGTCCTTCTCACTCGTGTCCTTCTCAGTCATGTCCTTCTCAGGCATGTCCTTCTCGGGCATGTCCTTCTCAGTCGTGTCCTTCTCACTCGTGTCCTTCTCACTCGTGTCCTTCTCACTCGTGTCCTTCTCACTCGTGTCCTTCTCACTCGTGTCCTTCTCAATCATGTCCTTCTCAATTCACTCTCACTCACTTATACACTTTGGAATGCGCGGACAGGTGAAATATATCGCCTCGACTTTCTAACATGGGCTCAATATCCTGATTTTATGTAAATGAAGGGCATCACCTATTATCTAAATCAGTTCATAGATGAGTCACGAAGTTGTCTACTCGAGAGGAGTTACCTGTACATGTGCGTCTATAGATACGTGATATATCAATTCCACTATGGCGGGACAACATTAACGCAATTAACACTATTTCAATGTATATAGTTAAATTAATATCTATCTATCGTATACACCAATGTCTACAAGAATAACTACACCATATAGCAACACCAATTGCTAAACAAATAGCTAAACAAATAGCTATACCAAGATCAATAGAAATATCGACACCAATATATATATATATATATATATATATAAATATATATATATATATATAAATATATATATATATAAATATATATATATATATAAATATATATAAAAACTTATACAAATATGTATACTATTGTCTAAACCGATATCTACAAGGATTTCAATAAGTAATTATATAATATATATTCTAACTTCATATATACCAACAATGAAATCGTGAAATCGTTAATAATAAATTTATAATAGCATATAATATCATACTCTATATAAATAATGATCTAATTTTTACTTAATTTTAAATATTTTCATAGCAAATATATATCAGAATATATTATTATATTCATATTAATATATATTGATATATTTCCTCTTTTTTGATTGGACTACGATTTATTATAGTTATACCATGTTGGTTTTTATACTATTAGTTTGATACTTAATTTAATTTTATATTATCGCCCAAATCGCCACAATCACTACATTACATTAACCTCGCGTCGCATCCACCTATTACCGCATACCTATTACCGCACACCTATTACCGCACACCTATTACCGCACACCTATTACCGCACACCTATTACCGCACCTTATATGATTTCACCACACACCCGATGCCACACACTTCATGA
>OZ038316.1:4273842-4332822 GCA_964035775.1 Osedax frankpressi | reverse complement strand
ACAGTATTTATCTAATTGTCAATATATGAATATATATATATATATATATATATATATATATATATATATTTATATATGTATATATATGTATATATATATGTATATATATATATATATATATATATATATATATATAGGGAAATAAAATGATATAAAAATAACATTTTAGTTTATTTTTTAATTCATTTGAATTTTGCTTATTTGATACATCAATTGACATTAATTAATTGACATTCCTAGAAGTAAATCATTCCGTAGAACTCCATATTCCTGGTTGGTCTGAATAATTAATTAATCAGCACTGACCCTTTAGATAGGTACCGATGTATTATTGCACCCAGTATTAAATACTAATACTATCGTTATGTAATAAATGATCACCGAAAGCGACACTGGAAATAATATCGCTATATATAGAAATACAATATATGTAGGGCGTGTAGGACTGTGTAGGACTGTGTAGGGCTATGTAGGACTGTGTAGGGCTGTGTAGGGCTGTGTAGGGCTGTGTAGGGCAATGTAGGACTGTGTAGGGCTGTGTAGAACTGTATAGGGCTGTGTAGGGCTGTGTAGGGCTGTGTAGGGCTGTGTAGGGCTGTGTATGGATGTGTAGGACTGTGTAGGGATGTGTAGGACTGTGTAGGACTATTTAGGGATGTGTAGGGCTGTGTAGGACTGCGTAGGACTGTGTAGGGCTGTGTAGGGCTGTGTAGGACTGTGTAGGACTGTGTAGGGCTGTGTAGGGCTGTGTAGGGCTGTGTAGGGCAATGTAGGACTGTGTAGGGCTGTGTAGAACTGTATAGGGCTGTGTAGGGCTGTGTAGGGCTGTGTAGGGCTGTGTAGGGCTGTGTATGGATGTGTAGGACTGTGTAGGGATGTGTAGGACTGTGTAGGACTATTTAGGGATGTGTAGGGCTGTGTAGGACTGCGTAGGACTGTGTAGGGCTGTGTAGGGCTGTGTAGGACTGTGTAGGACTGTATAGGGCTGTGTAGGGTTGTGTAGAGCTGTGTAGGACTGTGTAGGACTGTGTAGGACTGTGTAGGGCAATGTATGGCTGTGTAGGGCTGTGTATGGCTGTATAGGACTATGTAGGACTGTGTAGGACTGTGTAGGACTGTGTAGGACTGTGTAGGGCTGTGTAGGGCAATGCAGGGTTGTGTAGGGCTGTGTAGGGTTGTGTAGGGCTGTGTAGGACTGTGTAGGACTGTGTAGGACTGTGTAGAGCTGTGTAGGGCTATGTAGGGCTGTGTAGGGCAATGTAGGGATGTGTAGGGATGTGTAGGGATATGTAGGGCTGTGTAGGGCTGTGTAGTTCTGCGTAGGACTGTGTAGGGCTGTGTAGGGCTGTGTAGGACTGTGTAGGACTGTATAGGGCTGTGTAGGGCTGTGTATGGCTGTATAGGACTATGTAGGACTGTGTAGGACTGTGTAGGGCTGTGTAGGACTGTGTAGGACTGTGTAGGGCTGTGTAGAACTGTATAGGGCTGTGTAGGGCTGTGTAGGGCTGTGTAGGGCTGTGTAGGGCTGTGTAGGGATGTGTAGGACTGTGTAGGGATGTGTAGGACTGTGTAGGACTATTTAGGGCTGTGTAGGGCTGTGTAGGACTGCGTAGGACTGTGTAGGGCTGTGTAGGGCTGTGTAGGACTGTGTAGGACTGTATAGGGCTGTGTAGGGCTGTGTATGGCTGTATAGGACTATGTAGGACTGTGTAGGACTGTGTAGGACTGTGTAGGACTGTGTAGGGCTGTGTAGGGCTGTGTAGGACTGTGTATGGCTGTATAGGACTATGTAGGACTGTGTAGGACTGTGTAGGGCTGTGTAGGGCTGTGTAGGGCTGTGTAGGGTTGTGTAGGGCTGTGTAGGACTGTGTAGGACTGTGAAGGACTGTGTAGGGCTGTGTAGGGCTGTGTAGGGCTGTGTAGGGCTGTGTAGGGCTGTGTATGGCTGTGTAGAGCTGTGTAGGGCTGTGTAGGGATGTGTAGGGCTGTGTAGGACTGTGTAGGACTGTGTAGGACTGTGTAGGACTGTGTAGGGCTGTGTAGGGCAATGTAGGGTTGTGTAGGGCTGTGTAGGACTGTGTATGGCTGTATAGGACTATGTAGGACTGTGTAGGACTGTGTAGGGCTGTGTAGGGCTGTGTAGGGCTGTGTAGGGCAATGTAGGACTGTGTAGGGCTGTGTAGAACTGTATAGGGCTGTGTAGGGCTGTGTAGGGCTGTGTAGGGCTGTGTAGGGCTGTGTATGGATGTGTAGGACTGTGTAGGGATGTGTAGGACTGTGTAGGACTATTTAGGGATGTGTAGGGCTGTGTAGGACTGCGTAGGACTGTGTAGGGCTGTGTAGGGCTGTGTAGGACTGTGTAGGACTGTATAGGGCTGTGTAGGGCTGTGTAGGGCTGTGTAGGACTGTATAGGGCTGTGTAGGGCTGTGTAGGAATGTGTAGGACTGTGTAGGGCTGTTTAGGGCTGTGTAGGACTGTGTAGGGCTGTGTAGGGCTGTGTAGGACTGTGTAGGACTGTATAGGGCTGTGTAGGGCTGTGTAGGGCTGTGTAGGGCTGTATAGGACTGTGTAGGGCTGTGTAGGACTGTGCGGCATACGGTGTACATATAGTAGGAAGTGTAGAAGTTAACTTATGTTACCTATACTAGGTGACCAGTACACGATGGGAAGTGGAGGTCAGTAGTCATGATAGATGCTAGACTGTACGGTGGGTAGTGGGAAGATAACGTGTGGCTATTACGTTCGATGTATTATGTAACGTATATTTCGTAATATGCCAGTCTTGTCCATATAGACAGACAGGTGTATGGGCGTAGAGTAGATTATTGTTATTGCGTCATAGTAGTTTGTATATATGTATGTATGGTGTGTGGGTGTTGGTTTGAATATGCATATTTGAGAGTATATATATAAACATACACACACACATATATATATATATATATATATATATATATATATATATATATATATATGTATAGTGCAAATATAGCTGCATTTTTTAATATCATTTATTTAATGTGTATAAATCTGCAATATTTTAATATTAGCTCAATATAATTGCAGTGGTCCGTACTCATCTTTAAAAGAGTTTATTTGATAGATAATCGAGTAATATTCTGCTATAAGTTACTTATAACGGAATATTATTTTTAAACGTATTCATTTTTAGAAATTGAACAATTTCCTACGAGAACTATGCCATAGTACAATGTATATTATGAGGAAACATATACACAGATAACATATAAATAAATAACACATGCATAAATAAGATATAAATGGATAAGATATAGATATATAAGATATAAATAGATACGATATAAATAGATAAGATATAAATAGATAAGATATAAATAGATACGATATAAATAGATAAGATATAAATAGATAAGATATAAATAGATAAGATATAAATAGATAAGATATAAATAGATAAGATATAAATAGATAAGATATAAATAGATAAGATATAAATAGATAAGATATAAATAGATAAGATATAAATAGATAAGATATAAATAGATAAGATATAAATAGATAAGATATAAATAGATAAGATATAAATAGATAAGATATAAATAGATAAGATATAAATAGATAAGATATAAATAGATAAGATATAAATAGATAAGATATAAATAGATAAGATATAAATAGATAAGATATAAATAGATAAGATATAAATAGATAAGATATAAATAGATAAGATATAAATAGATAATATATAAATAGATAAGATATAAATAGATAAGCTATAAATAGATTCATAGTGAAGTTCATTTTAGTAATGTGATAATTCAAATGTCGAATAAATAGAAATTCATCTTGAATTATAATTCCTTTGTTAATATTATAGTCTATTAATAACAAAGACCTAAGTTAATAATAAAGACCTAAGTTAATAATAAAGACCTAAGTTGATAATAAAGACCTAAGTTAATAATAAAGACATAAGTTAATAATAAAGACCTAAGTTAATAATAAAGACCTAAGTTAATAATAAAGACCTAAGTTAATAATAAAGACCTAAGTTAATAATAAAGACCTAAGTTAATAATAAAGACCTAAGTTAATAACAAAGACCTAAGTTAATAATAAAGATCTAAGTTAATAATAAAGACCTAAGTTAATAATAAAGACCTAAGTTAATAATAAAAACCTAAGTTAATAATAAAGACCTAAGTTAATAATAAAGACCTAATTTAATAATAAAGACCTAAGTTAATAATAAAGACCTAAGTTAATAATAAAGACCTAAGTTAATAATAAAGACCTAAGTTAATAATAAAGACCTAAGTTAATAATAAAGACCTAAGTTAATAATAAAGACCTAATTTAATAATAAAGACCTAAGTTAATAATAAAGACCTAAGTTAATAATAAAGACCTAAGTTAATAATAAATACCTAAGTTAATAATAAAGACCTAAGTTAATAATAAAGACCTAATTTAATAATAAAGACCTAAGTTAATAATAAAGACATAAGTTAATAATAAAGACCTAAGTTAATAATAAAGACCTAAGTTAATAATAAAGACCTAAGTTAATAACAAAAACCTAAGTTAATAATAAAGACCTAAGTTAATAATAAAGACCTAAGTTAATAATAAAGACCTAAGTTAATAATAAAGACCTAAGTTAATAATAAAGACCTAAGTTAATAACAAAAACCTAAGTTAATAATAAAGACCTAAGTTATTAACTAAGTCAAGATACTATTCTGTCTTTTTTAACGTGACATATAATTTGATATTATCGTTCTCCATTATATGTATTAGTTGGTGTACTATTGATATTGTTAATAATGGTAATTTGGTTTTAAATAAAGAAAATACCCGATATTTACATCCCATCACAATGTATGAAATGTACACAATGTATGAAATACTTTTTTTTAAAGAACAAAAGAATAAGCATATAATATATAATGTTCGAACGTACTTTATTTAACAATTACTCCATAATGATAAGTGTGTATCGTAAATGTACACTGTACATTGTACACTGTACATTGTACACTGTACACTGTACACTGTACACTGTACACTGTACACTGTACATTGTACACTGTACATTGTACATTGTACACTGTACATTGTACATTGTACACTGTACATTGTACATTGTACAGTATATAACTCTTATCATTCAATCCAAATGATAACTACGACGGTGGATTGAAAGCTATACATTGTTATCCCTCCCTCCCTCCCTCTCATAGTGGAGATTATAGTGGAGATTATAGTGGAGATTATAGTGGAGATTATAGTGGAGATTATAGTGGAGATTATAGTGGAGATTATAGTGGAGATTATAGTGGAGATTATAGTGGAGATTATAGTGGAGATTATAGTGGAGATTATAGTGGAGATTATAGTGGAGATTATAGTGGAGATTATAGTGGAGATTATAGTGGAGATTATAGTGGAGATTATAGTGGAGATTATAGTGGAGATTATAGTGGAGATTATAGTGGAGATTATAGTGGAGATTATAGTGGAGATTATAGTGGAGATTATAGTGGAGATTATAGTGGAGATTATAGTGGAGATTATAGTGGAGATTATAGTGGAGATTATAGTGGAGATTATAGTGGAGATTATAGTGGAGATTATAGTGGAGATTATAGTGGAGATTATAGTGGAGATTATAGTGGAGATTATAGTGGAGATTATAGTGGAGATTATAGTGGAGATTATAGTGGAGATTATAGTGGAGATTATAGTGGAGATTATAGTGGAGGTTATAGTGGAGATTATAGTGGAGATTATAGTGGAGATTATAGTGGAGATTATAGTGGAGATTATAGTGGATATTATAGTGGAGGTTATAGTGGAGATTATAGTGGAGATTATAGTGGAGATTATAGTGGAGATTATAGTGGAGATTATAGTGGAGATTATAGTGGAGATTATAGTGGAGATTATAGTGGAGATTATAGTGGAGATTATAGTGGAGATTATAGTGGAGATTATGATGTTATTAAGAGTAATGGTGATTAGTAAAATTAGTTAATAAAGAGAAGTATTGATGGCATATAGAAGATGGCATAGAACGGTTGTTTATCTTACATAGCATGACTTGTATTGAAACTAAACTGTTGTCATATAGCAATGTAGATACCATATCTAATACCGAACACTAAATATTGCAAACTGCACACTGCACACCGCATACTGCACATCTGCAAACCGCACAATGCACACCGCACACCGCACACCGCACACCACACACCGCACACTATTATTCACTATGCGGTGAACGTAAACTCAGACTACTAGAGGTGGAAGACGAGTTTGAAAACACCAGCAGACGATATCGGGACGTAATTAGGTGTACGATGATGTGTGTACGCGATATCGGGATGAGATATCGCAGTATATAAGGTTATAAAACAATTAAGGGATCTTCGAGGGAGATCAATTTGACCCTAACCTCTCGACACTCGCCGACATATTGTTTTGATTAAGCGATGTTCCGGTAGGTTGCGCTGGGAATTAATATACATCAAACGATGACGTAATACCGGAAGTAATACTTCATCGCATCGTATACATAACAATGCCAGAGATACATAATGTGAAGATAAATATCAATATTAATAAGGGGATAATGTTAGACAGGTGAGAGGGTAAATAGGTGTTATTTAAACTAGATATAATAGAAGTAATTAAGAAGTTGAGAGAAGTTGTAATTATAAATAAATAGGAGGAGGATGAGGATGAGGATGAGGATGAGGATGAGGATGAGGATGAGGATGAGGATGAGGATGAGGATGAGGATGAGGATGAGGATGAGGATGAGGATGAGGAGATTATGCAGTAGAAGGATGAGGAGAAGGAGGAGGAAGAGAAGGAGAAGGATATGGAGAAGGAGGAGGAGAATGAGATGGCTATGGAGTAGGAGGAGGAGGAGGAAGAGGAGGAGAAGGAAAGGATATGGAGAAGGAGGAGATGGAGGAGGAGATGGTGATGGATATGGAGTAGGAGGAGGAGGAGGAGGAGGTGGTTATGGAGTAGGAGGAGGAGGAGGAGGAGGAGGAGGAGGAGGAGGAGGAGGAGGAGGAGGAGGAGGAGGAGGAGGAGGAGGAGGAGGAGGAGGAGGAGGAGGAGGAGGAGGAGGAGGAGGAGGAGGAGGAGGAGGAGGAGGAGGAGGAGGAGGAGGAGGAGGAGGAGGAGGAGGAGGAGGAGGAGGAGGAGGAGGAGGAGGAGGAGGAGGAGGAGGAGGAGGAGGAGGAGGAGGAGGAGGAGGAGGAGGAGGAGGAGGAGGAGGAAGAGGAGGAGAAGGAGGAGGAGGAGGAGGAGGAGGTGGTTATGGAGTAGGAGGAGAAGGAGAAGGAGAAGGAGGAGGAGGAGGAGGAGGAGGAGGAGGAGGAGGAGGAGTAGGTAGAGGAGGAGGAGTAAATGATAGACTACATATTCAACAAAAAATCATGATTAATATATTATTGTAGAAAACAAAAACTATAATTACACTAAGACTATTTTATATCATAATGAAGTTAGCTAAGTATTGTTTTATTATAATGTAAAGGATTATGTTATTCAAAATTAACTTTATCTTTCTGTTATAAGTAGAGAAAGTAAAAACTTAGTTAAAAAATATTGACCTATATGCATTAATATTTTATAGATAACTATGCATCGACATATGATTACTTATTGGTGAGTTGCAATTAAATAGACGGAGAGAGATAGAGTGAAAGAAAGCTAGAGCTTAATAAGCGATTCGGGACAATTGCTAGTCTCGGATTAGCCAATAATAGGTGACAACATGAACGACTATTGTTGTCTAATTACCTTGTGTTTTGTGTGTTTAAAGACCACCAACAAAGGATTTAAAGGCGTATTTGCAGTTTGAACTAAGATTGAAATCGTGTATACGTCATTTACATACGTCTGTATGTGTATATACATATTTCAATATTTATATATATTTTCATTTCGCGATCGTATCGATAATTTACCGGAAGTAGTAACTTGTCCGTAAAATGAGCAATATTTATCTATATTTCACCCAAACCTGAAGTAAAATAACTACTTCACATAAATCGAATGGCGTAAAGTTTCGAATTATTCCGGAAATATAATGCGTAACGTTTGCCATTCCGCTGTAGACTGGGATATAATCGGCGGCGTTTACTAGAATGGCGGAGGTGTAATATTTGCCGTCGATGTTATCTGTGGAATGTACCGGGAGATGTACCGGGAGATGTGCTGCCCGACGCCGTGTCCTCGACATCCATTAACATTAATTGATATTAATTAGTTACGTAGCGGGAGGCCAGGATGCTTAGAATGCGTGGACGCCGTACGTAATATGCACGTAATCTGTATGGAAGTATCACGTGGGTGGTGTTTGCTCGGCACGCCTATGCATTAGTGGGCGTGGCTACGCGGAAAAAGGCGTATGTAAGTGAATATTTATATAACGGTTCGAACAAATGCTATCAGTTGAATTAAGCATGAGTGTGAATGCGATGTGTGATTATCTCCTACGTGATTATGCAACGTTAAGATTAATTTTAATAACAAAATGTTACTAACTCTAATCATTTCTAGTGAATTTCCATAAATGGAGTTATCGTTAATTAGCGAGTGATGGGGAATTAAAACTACTATAGTGGGTTTTTTGGATTTACGGGGCTACATTTGTATGTGTGGGGGTTATTAAGTATGGCTAGATATGTGTAGAGGTATTATATAGGGGTATGTGTGAGTAGGGTTCTATAGAGTTAATAGAGGGATTTCTAATGGGTTCGATAAGATGACGTGTTATATAGGGTTAGATATGTATGGGTGTATTTTGTGGGGCTCAGTTTATGAGGTGTCTGAGAGTGTAGGTGATCCGGTGTGGCTAGTGTGTGGTGTGCGTGGGTGTGGGTGTGTGGGTGTGGGTGTGTGGGTATGGGTTTGGGTGTGTGGGTGTAGGTGTGTGGGTGTGAGATAGTGAGTTCCTTGCAATTAGTAAGGAGATTAGTTTCGGTTCGTATGCTGTGTGTGTGGGTCCGATATTGGTAGTATGTGTGGTGTGTAGGGTTGTGTGTAGGGTAGGGCTGGCTATTAAGTGAGTGTGTGGTGGATAGGGCTGGCTATTAAGTGATTGTGTGGTAGGTAGGGCTGGCTATTAAGTGAGTGTGTGGTGGGTAGGGCTGGCTATTAAGTGAGTGTGTGGTAGGTAGGGCTGGCTATTAAGTGAGTGGGTGGTGGGTAGGGCAGGCTATTAAGTGAGTGTGTGGTAGGTAGGGCTGGCTATTAAGTGAGCGTGTAGTGGGTAGGGCTGGCTATTAAGTGAGCGTGTGGTGGGTAGGGCTGGCTATTAAGTGAGTGGGTGGTGGGTAGGGCTGGCTATTAAGTGAGTGTGTGGTGGGTAGGGCTGGCTATTAAGTGAGTGGGTGGTGGGTAGGGCTGGCTATTAAGTGAGTGTGTGGTGGGTAGGGCTGGCTATTAAGTGAGTGTGTGGTAGGTAGGGCTGGCTATTAAGTGAGTGTGTGGTGGGTAGGGCTGGCTATTAAGTGAGCGTGTGGTGGGTAGGGCTGGCTATTAAGTGAGTGTGTGGTAGGTAGGGCTGGCTATTAAGTGAGCGTGTGGTGGGTAGGGCTGGCTATTAAGTGAGCGTGTGGTGGGTAGGGCTGGCTATTAAGTGAGTGGGTGGTGGGTAGGGCTGGCTATTAAGTGAGTGTGTGGTGGGTAGGGCTGGCTATTAAGTGAGTGGGTGGTAGGTAGGGCTGGCTATTAAGTGAGTGTATGGTGGGTAGGGCTGGCTATTAAGTGAGTGTGTGGTAGGTAGGGCTGGCTATTAAGTGAGTGTGTGGTGGGTAGGGCTGGCTATTAAGTGAGTGGGTGGTAGGTATGGCTATTAAGTGAGTGTGTGGTGGGTAGGGCTGGCTATTAAGTGAGTGTGTGGTAGGTAGGGCTGGCTATTTAGTGAGTGTGTGGTGGGTAGGGCTGGCTATTAAGTGAGTGGGTGGTGGGTAGGGCTGGCTATTAAGTGAGTATGTGGTAGGTAGGGCTATTAAGTGAGTGTGTGGTAGGTAGGGCTGGCTATTAAGTGAGTGTGTGGTGGGTAGGGCTATTAAGTGAGTGTGTGGTAGGTAGGGCTGGCTATTAAGTGAGCGTTTAGTGGGTAGGGCTGGCTATTAAGTGAGCGTGTGGTGGGTAGGGCTGGCTATTAAGTGAGTGGGTGGTGGGTAGGGCTGGCTATTAAGTGAGTGTGTGGTGGGTAGGGCTGGCTATTAAGTGAGTGGGTGGTGGGTAGGGCTGGCTATTAAGTGAGTGTGTGGTGGGTAGGGCTGGCTATTAAGTGAGTGTGTGGTAGGTAGGGCTGGCTATTAAGTGAGTGGGTGGTAGGTATGGCTATTAAGTGAGTGTGTGGTAGGTAGGGCTGGCTATTAAGTGAGTGTGTGGTGGGTAGGGCTGGCTATTAAGTGAGTATGTGGTAGGTAGGGCTATTAAGTAAGTGTGTGGTAGGTAGGGCTGGCTATTAAGTGAGTATGTGGTGGGTATGGCTATTAAGTGAGTGTGTGGTGGGTAGGGCTGGCTATTAAGTGAGTGTGTGGTGGGTAGGGCTGGCTATTAAGTGAGTGTGTGGTGGGTAGGGCTGGCTATTAAGTGAGTGTGTGGTAGGTATGGCTATTAAGTGAGTGTGTGGTGGGTAGGGCTGGCTATTAAGTGAGTGTGTGGTAGGTAGGGCTGGCTATTAAGTGAATGTGTGGTAGGTAGGGCTGGCTATTAAGTGAGTGTGTGGTGGGTAGGGCTGGCTATTAAGTGAGTGTGTGGTAGGTAGGGCTGGCTATTAAGTGAGTGTGTGGTGGGTAGGGCTGGCTATTAAGTGAGTATGTGGTAGGTAGGGCTATTAAGTGAGTGTGTGGTAGGTAGGGCTGGCTATTAAGTGAGTGTGTGGTGGGTAGGGCTATTAAGTGAGTGTGTGGTAGGTAGGGCTGGCTATTAAGTGAGTGTGTGGTAGGTAGGGCTGGCTATTAAGTGAGTGTGTGGTAGGTAGGGCTGGCTATTAAGTGAGTGTGTGGTAGGTAGGGCTGGCTATTAAGTGAGTGTGTGGTGGGTAGGGCTGGCTATTAAGTGAGTATGTGGTAGGTAGGGCTATTAAGTGAGTGTGTGGTAGGTAGGGCTGGCTATTAAGTGAGTGTGTGGTGGGTAGGGCTATTAAGTGAGTGTGTGGTGGGTAGGGCTGGCTATTAAGTGAGTGTGTGGTGGGTAGGGCTGGCTATTAAGTGAGTGTGTGGTGGGTAGGGCTAGCTATTAAGTGAGTGTGTGGTGGGTAGGACTATTAAGTGAGTGTGTGGTGGGTAGGGCTGGCTATTAAGTGAGTGTGTGGTGGGTAGGGCTGGCTATTAAGTGAGTGTGTGGTAGGTAGGGCTGGCTATTAAGTGAGTGTGTGGTGGGTAGGGCTGGCTATTAAGTGAGTGTGTGGTGGGTAGGGCTGGCTATTAAGTGAGTGTGTGGTGGGTAGGGCTGGCTATTAAGTGAATGTGTGGTGGGTAGGGCTATTAAGTGAGTGTGTGGTAGGTAGGGCTGGCTATTAAGTGAGTGTGTGGTGGGTAGGGCTGGCTATTAAGTGAGTGTGTAGTAGGTAGGGCTGGCTATTAAGTGAGTGTGTGGTAGGTAGGGCTGGCTATTAAGTGAGTGGGTGGTGGGTAGGGCTGGCTATTAAGTGAGTGTGTAGTGGGTAGGGCTGGCTATTAAGTGAGTGTGTGGTAGGTAGGGCTGGCTATTAAGTGAGTGTGTAGGGTAGGGCTGGCTATTAAGTGAGTGTGTGGTGGGTAGGGCTGGCTATTAAGTGAGTGTGTAGTGGGTAGGGCTGGCTATTAAGTGAGTGTATGGTGGGTAGGGCTGGCTATTAAGTGAGTGGGTGGTGGGTAGGGCTGGCTATTAAGTGAGTGTGTGGTGGGTAGGGCTAGCTATTAAGTGAGTGTGTGGTGGGTAGGGCTGGCTATTAAGTGAGTGTGTGGTGGGTAGGGCTGGCTATTAAGTGAGTGTGTGTAGGGTAGGGCTGGCTATTAAGTGAGTGTGTGGTGGGTAGGGCTGGCTATTAAGTGAGTGTGTAGTGGGTAGGGCTGGCTATTAAGTGAGTGTGTGGTGGGTAGGGCTGGCTATTAAGTGAGTGTGTGGTGGGTAGGGCTGGCTATTAAGTGAGTGTGTGGTAGGTAGGGCTGGCTATTAAGTGAGTGTGTAGTGGGTAGGGCTGGCTATTAAGTGAGTGTGTGGTGGGTAGGGCTGGCTATTAAGTGAGTGTGTGGTGGGTAGGGCTGGCTATTAAGTGAGTGTGTGGTAGGTAGGGCTGGCTATTAAGTGAGTGTGTGGTAGGTAGGGCTGGCTATTAAGTGAGTGTGTGGTGGGTAGGGCTGGCTATTAAATGAGTGTGTGGTGGGTAGGGCTATTAAGTGAGTGTGTGGTGGGTAGGGCTGGCTATTAAGTGAGTGTGTGGTAGGTAGGGCTGGCTATTAAGTGAGTGTGTGGTGGGTAGGGCTGGCTATTAAGTGAGTGTGTGGTGGGTAGGGCTGGCTATTAAGTGAGTGTGTGGTGGGTAGGGCTGGCTATTAAATGAGTGTGTGGTGGGTAGGGCTATTAAGTGAGTGTGTGGTAGGTAGGGCTGGCTATTAAGTGAGTGTGTAGTGGGTAGGGCTGGCTATTAAGTGAGTGTGTGGTGGGTAGGGCTGGCTATTAAGTAAGTGTGTAGTGGGTAGGGCTGGCTATTAAGTGAGTGTGTGGTAGGTAGGGCTGGCTATTAAGTGAGTGTGTGGTGGGTAGGGCTGGCTATTAAGTGAGTGTGTGGTAGGTAGGGCTGGCTATTAAGTGAGTGTGTAGTGGGTAGGGCTGGCTATTAAGTGAGTGTGTGGTAGGTAGGGCTGGCTATTAAGTGAGTGTGTAGTGGGTAGGGCTGGCTATTAAGTGAGTGTGTGGTAGGTAGGGCTGGCTATTAAGTGAGTGTGTGGTGGGTATGGCTATTAAGTGAGTGTGTGGTGGGTAGGGCTGGCTATTAAGTGAGTGTGTGGTGGGTAGGGCTGGCTATTAAGTGAGTGTGTGGTGGGTAGGGCTGGCTATTAAGTGAGTGTGTGTAGGGTAGGGCTGGCTATTAAGTGAGTGTGTGGTAGGTAGGGCTGGCTATTAAGTGAGTGTGTGGTAGGTAGGGCTAGCTATTAAGTGAGTATGTGGTAGGTAGGGCTGGCTATTAAGTGAGTGTGTGGTAGGTAGGGCTGGCTATTAAGTGAGTGTGTAGTGGGTAGGGCTGGCTATTAAGTGAGTGTGTGTAGGGTAGGGCTGGCTATTAAGTGAGTGTGTGGTAGGTAGGGCTAGCTATTAAGTGAGTGTGTGGTAGGTAGGGCTGGCTATTAAGTGAGTGTGTGGTAGGTAGGGCTGGCTATTAAGTGAGTGTGTGGTGGGTAGGGCTATTAAGTGAGTGTGTGGTGGGTAGGGCTGGCTATTAAGTGAGTGTGTAGTGGGTAGGGCTGGCTATTAAGTGAGTGTGTGTAGGGTAGGGCTGGCTATTAAGTGAGTGTGTGGTAGGTAGGGCTAGCTATTAAGTGAGTGTGTGGTAGGTAGGGCTGGCTATTAAGTGAGTGTGTGGTAGGTAGGGCTAGCTATTAAGTGAGTATGTGGTAGGTAGGGCTGGCTATTAAGTGAGTGTGTAGTGGGTAGGGCTGGCTATTAAGTGAGTGTGTTGTGGGTAGGGCTAGCTATTAAGTGAGTGTGTGGTGGGTAGGGCTGGCTATTAAGTGAGTGTGTGTAGGGTAGGGCTGGCTATTAAGTGAGTGTGTGGTAGGTAGGGCTAGCTATTAAGTGAGTGTGTGGTAGGTAGGGCTGGCTATTAAGTGAGTGTGTAGTGGGTAGGGCTGGCTATTAAGTGAGTGTGTGGTGGGTAGGGCTGGCTATTAAGTGAGTGTGTGTAGGGTAGGGCTGGCTATTAAGTGAGTGTGTGGTAGGTAGGGCTAGCTATTAAGTGAGTGTGTGGTAGGTAGGGCTGGCTATTAAGTGAGTGTGTGGTAGGTAGGGCTAGCTATTAAGTGAGTATGTGGTAGGTAGGGCTGGCTATTAAGTGAGTGTGTAGTGGGTAGGGCTGGCTATTAAGTGAGTGTGTAGTGGGTAGGGCTGGCTATTAAGTGAGTGTGTAGTGGGTAGGGCTGGCTATTAAGTGAGTGTGTAGTGGGTAGGGCTGGCTATTAAGTGAGTGTGTAGTGGGTAGGGCTGGCTATTAAGTGAGTGTGTGGTGGGTAGGGCTGGCTATTAAGTGAGTGTGTGGTAGGTAGGGCTGGCTATTAAGTGAGTGTGGTGGGTAGGGCTGGCTATTAAGTGAGTGTGTGGTAGGTAGGGCTAGCTATTAAGTGAGTGTGTGGTGGGTAGGGCTGGCTATTAAGTGAGTGTGTGGTGGGTAGGGCTGGCTATTAAGTGAGTGTGTGGTGGGTAGGGCTGGCTATTAAGTGAGTGTGTGGTGGGTAGGGCTGGCTATTAAGTGAGTGTGTGGTGGGTAGGGCTGGCTATTAAGTGAGTGTGTGGTAGGTAGGGTTGGCTATTAAGTGAGTGTGTGGTAGGTAGGGCTGGCTATTAAGTGAGTGTGTGGTAGGTAGGGCTGGCTATTAAGTGAGTGTGTGGTGGGTAGGGCTGGCTATTAAGTGAGTGTGTGGTAGGTAGGGCTGGCTATTAAGTGAGTGTGTGGTGGGTAGGGCTGGCTATTAAGTGAGTGTGTGGTGGGTAGGGCTGGCTATTAAGTGAGTGTGTGGTAGGTAGGGTTGGCTATTAAGTGAGTGTGTGGTAGGTAGGGCTGGCTATTAAGTGAGTGTGTGTAGGGTAGGGCTGGCTATTAAGTGAGTGTGTGGTGGGTAGGGCTGGCTATTAAGTGAGTGTGTGGTGGGTAGGGCTGGCTATTAAGTGAGTGTGTGTAGGGTAGGGCTGGCTATTAAGTGAGTGTGTGGTGGGTAGGGCTGGCTATTAAGTGAGTGTGTGGTAGGTAGGGCTGGCTATTAAGTGAGTGTGTGGTGGGTAGGGCTGGCTATTAAGTGAGTGTGTGGTGGGTAGGGCTGGCTATTAAGTGAGTGTGTGGTAGGTAGGGTTGGCTATTAAGTGAGTGTGTGGTAGGTAGGGCTGGCTATTAAGTGAGTGTGTGTAGGGTAGGGCTGGCTATTAAGTGAGTGTGTGGTGGGTAGGGCTGGCTATTAAGTGAGTGTGTGGTAGGTAGGGCTAGCTATTAAGTGAGTATGTGGTAGGTAGGGCTGGCTATTAAGTGAGTGTGTGGTAGGTAGGGCTGGCTATTAAGTGAGTGTGTGGTAGGTAGGGCTGGCTATTAAGTGAGTGTGTGGTGGGTAGGGCTGGCTATTAAGTGAGTGTGTGTAGGGTAGGGCTGGCTATTAAGTGAGTGTGTGGTGGGTAGGGCTGGCTATTAAGTGAGTGTGTGGTAGGTAGGGCTGGCTATTAAGTGAGTGTGTGGTAGGTAGGGCTGGCTATTAAGTGAGTGTGTGGTGGGTAGGGCTATTAAGTGAGTGTGTGGTGGGTAGGGCTGGCTATTAAGTGAGTGTGTGGTAGGTAGGGCTGGCTATTAAGTGAGTGTGTAGTGGGTAGGGCTGGCTATTAAGTGAGTGTGTAGTGGGTAGGGCTGGCTATTAAGTAAGTGTGTAGTGGGTAGGGCTGGCTATTAAGTGAGTGTGTGGTAGGTAGGGCTGGCTATTAAGTGAGTGTGTGTAGGGTAGGGCTGGCTATTAAGTGAGTGTGTGGTGGGTAGGGCTATTAAGTGAGTGTGTAGTGGGTAGGGCTGGCTATTAAGTGAGTGTGTGGTAGGTAGGGCTGGCTATTAAGTGAGTGTGTGGTGGGTAGGGCTGGCTATTAAGTGAGTGTGTGGTGGGTAGGGCTGGCTAATAAGTGAGTGTGTGGTGGGTAGGGCTGGCTATTAAGTGAGTGTGTGGTGGGTAGGGCTGGCTAATAAGTGAGTGTGTGGTGGGTAGGGCTGGCTATTAAGTGAGTGTGTGGTGGGTAGGGCTGGCTATTAAGTGAGTGTGTGGTGGGTAGGGCTGGCTATTAAGTGAGTGTGTAGTGGGTAGGGCTGGCTATTAAGTGAGTGTGTGGTGGGTATGGCTGGCTATTAAGTGAATGGGTGGTAGGTAGGGCTGGCTATTAAGTGAGTGTGTGGTGGGTAGGGCTGGCTATTAAGTGAGTGTGTAGTGGGTAGGGCTGGCTATTAAGTGAGTGTGTGGTAGGTAGGGCTGGCTATTAAGTGAGTGGGTGGTGGGTAGGGCTGGCTATTAAGTGAGTGTGTAGTGGGTAGGGCTGGCTATTAAGTGAGTGTGTGGTGGGTAGGGCTATTAAGTGAGTGTGTGGTGGGTAGGGCTGGCTATTAAGTGAGTGTGTGGTGGGTAGGGCTGGCTATTAAGTGAGTGTGTGGTGGGTAGGGCTGACTATTAAGTGAGTGTGTGGTGGGTAGGGCTGGCTATTAAGTGAGTGTGTGGTGGGTAGGGCTGGCTATTAAGTGAGTGTGTGGTGGGTAGGGCTGGCTATTAAGTGAGTGTGTGGTGGGTAGGGCTGGCTATTAAGTGAGTGTGTAGTGGGTAGGGCTGGCTATTAAGTGAGTGTGTGGTAGGTAGGGCTGGCTATTAAGTGAATGGGTGGTGGGTAGGGCTGGCTATTAAGTGAGTGTGTGGTGGGTAGGGCTGGCTATTAAGTGAGTGTGTAGGGTAGGGCTGGCTATTAAGTGAGTGTGTAGTGGGTAGGGCTAGCTATTAAGTGAGTGTGTGGTAGGTAGGGCTAGCTATTAAGTGAGTGTGTGGTAGGTAGGGCTAGCTATTAAGTGAGTGTGTGGTAGGTAGGGCTAGCTATTAAGTGAGTGTGTGGTAGGTAGGGCTAGCTATTAAGTGAGTATGTGGTAGGTAGGGCTGGCTATTAAGTGAGTGTGTGGTAGGTAGGGCTGGCTATTAAGTGAGTGTGTAGTGGGTAGGGCTGGCTATTAAGTGAGTGTGTAGTGGGTAGGGCTGGCTATTAAGTGAGTGTGTGTAGGGTAGTGCTGGCTATTAAGTGAGTGTGTGGTAGGTAGGGCTGGCTATTAAGTGAGTGTGTGGTGGGTAGGGCTGGCTATTAAGTGAGTGTGTGGTAGGTAGGGCTGGCTATTAAGTGAGTGTGTGGTGGGTAGGGCTGGCTATTAAGTGATTGGGTGATTGCGCTGGGTTTTGGCCTTGATATGAATCGTATAATGTTACATCAAATATGCTGTTGTGCAGTATTTCTGTGGTGTGTAGAACATGGATATGAAGTACGTGTGGCGAGGGTAGTAGGGGTATAGGAGGTGTAGGGGTATAGGGGTATAGGTGTATAGGGGATGTATGGGATGTAGTGGTGTAGGGGGTGTATGGGTGTAGGTGTGTATGGGGTGTATGGGGATGTAGGGGTTGTATGGGGTGTATGGGGTATATGGGGATATAGGGGATGTAGGGAATATAGGGGAGGTATGGGGTGTAAGGGATGTAGGGGTATATGGGGATGTAAGGGATGTAGTGGATGTAGGGAGTGTTGGGTGTAGGGTGTATGGGGTGTAGTGTGTAGATGTGTAGGGGTATAAAGGGTGTATGGGCGTAAGGGTGTAGGGTATATATGGATATGGGGTATATCGGGTATATGGATATTGGAGGTATAGGGTATAGGAGGTATAGGGGTGTAAGGGGTGTAAGGGGTGTCGGGTGTATGGGGTGTGGGGTGTATGGGTGTGGGGTGTATGGGGTGTGGAGTGTATGGAGTGTGGGGCATATGGGGTGTGGGATGTATGGGATGTTGGGTGTATGGTGTGTGGGGTGTGGGGTGTATGGGGTGTGGGGTGTATGGGTGTGGGGTGTATGGGGTGTGGAGTGTATGGGGTATGGGGTGTATGGGGTGTGGGGTGTGGGGTGTATGGGGTGTGGGGTGTGGGTGTATGGGGTGTGGAGTGTATGGGGTGTGGGGTGTGAGGTGTATGGGGTGTGGGGTGTGGGGTGTATGGGGTGTGGGGTTTATGGTGTATGGGGTGTATGGGTGCGGGTGTATGGGGTGTGGGGTGTGGGGTGTATGGGGTGTGGGGTGTGGGGTGTATGGGGTGTGGGGTGTATGGGTGTGGGGTGTATGGGGTGTGGAGTGTATGGGGTATTGGGTGTATGGGGTGTGGGGTGTGGGGTGTATGGGGTGTGGGGTGTGGGTGTATGGGGTGTGGAGTGTATGGGGTATGGGGTGTATGGGTGTGGGGTGTGGGGTGTGGGGTGTATGGGGTATGGGGTGTATGGGGTGTATGGGGTGTATGGGGTGTGGGGTGTGGGGTGTATGGGGTGTGGGGTGTGGGGTGTGGGTGTGGGGTGTGGGGTGTGGGTGTGGGGTGTATGGGGTGTGGGGTGTGGGGTGTATGGGGTGTGGGGTGTGGGGTGTGTGTGTGGGGTGTATGGGGTATGGGGTGTGGGGTGTGGGGTGTATGGGGTGTGGGTATGGGGTGTGGGGTGTATGGGGTCAGATATCGGTGCTACATTTGCTAAGTGAAATCATATTCTGTGTACACGAGTTTAGGTCTATTTATAGAGTAAGAACATTCTTTTGATGTTTTATTGTTTAGTATCTATGATTAAGATAGTGAATTTAGTCGGATTACCTCATCAACTTCCCGAGTCGCTTTTCAATGATATGACGCAATACTGTAAGCCATTTCGTAACTAGTTATGAAGTAATCGCTCGAGCATGGCAAACATCATTATTGAGGTAACCATCTTAATAATTATCTTGAGATGATTATATAATTATCCCGATGAAATATTTGTTAGTTCTTCTAAAAATAGAACGAATAAATAAATCGATGTACTTAATTTATGAAATGATCAAAAGCTGTAAATAAATGTTACTGCTTTCCATTGTAAAAACATGTAGACATACTGTGGTAACATTATTACAAATTACAATAATATGAAATAGAGAAATTCAGCAAATAATTTCGTGTTAAAAACAGTATTTTTCGTCTACCCTAGCGGTATTCATCTCTACTTAATGAGTGTGATGCAACATGGTCATAAACTTTGCGTAACGCAATGATATGATATCATACATCTAGGATCTTTGTAGAATCCGTTGTGGTCTATAAAATTACAAATATTATAAATGAAATTATCTAAAGATTAAAATTAAATGACCTTAATTAGTTTTCAGGGTTTTCCATTCGTATATAAATAAATATACATACACGAATTTGCCCAAACGTATAAGCAACTAATACAATTGAAGTCTAACTTATAATAATGGTATAGTGGCCGGCAAACAATACAGGTAATTGTTGCTTTGTTTATCTTTAACTAGTACATCACCTAGATGGGTGATGAAACCTTAAGGACAATCTGTATTCCATTCCTACATAAACGGTTCGTAGTAAGGATTGGATTACTCACATATCCATAATGTACCCTCTTCTTAAAAATAATTATATATCAAAAAGTCATATCACCTACTCTGGGTTTTACATTTATTTTATGTGGGCTTTTAAGGAGATAGTCAAAGTAATATTATTTAATATTTTCATAAGAATATAATTGATTATTTAATAAATATGATGAACTCCGTTTTGTTGGGCTATAATTTGTTCAGTGAAGTGTGAAATTACATAATAATTGATATTACATAACGCAATTGTTTTCAAATTTGATATTTATATATTATAATATTGGCAAACGAGTTTTTAGTTTACAAAAAATGCACAAGTTATTTATATTTTTAATTTTGTATAATAATTATAACACAATAAACCAATCGGCGAATTTCAAATATTTCTATTTAATAAAAGTGAATTACTTCACTTCCATTATTTTATATTTGAAATATATGTTTAGTTTAATATATAATAGATACTTTGTTAGACCTGGGTCATTTTATTTCATTACATACTGACTTGTATATTATTTGTATTCGTGTTATATTTTTTAAGTAAATCGTTTAATCCTTATTATTGCATATATAGTTTATATTGTATAGCTATAGTGTACGGAATATATAATATGGCTATAATTTCAGGATATTTATATATTGGGTTCACTAACGATTCGATGCTTTGGTTTTCTTGCGAAGATGTGTGGAGGTTTACGTCATACAGCGGAGTCGACGCGTTATAGACGAACTCTCCGGTGGTCAATTGACCAATTACGTGAATAGGGGTCATCGGTAACTTCTAAATCGCATCCGTCTCTCGAATGTTAGCCGATTATGTAGATTTACTGTATCTCTATATTCGTCAAGTTCGGTCTAGTTGACTCCAAGTATGATTAACGTTGTAGGGTTTAGTTCAATAGGGGTTTAACTATTTTTATTTTTCAGAACTTATTTAGCGATTATGTCAATTTAGACGTACTATTTATAAACTATATAATATTATACGTTAAGTACCTATCGATTGATACATTTATGTGAGTATTTAAAATCATTTATCTATACTTGATATATTATTGCCTACCTATTCTATACATTTTTTCCAAATGGCTGGAAATTCTCTCATTAATTCTCCGAGAAATCGAAGTTTTCTAATATAATTCACTGAAACTTGTTTAAAGATGTGGCGTGGGTTGCGTGGCGGGAGTCGAAAGTCGTGATATCAACAGCTATTCAGTAATTAGAATGAGTCTATTGACTACAATTAGCTAACATAAGTCACGGTTACAAATGAATAGTAAATTCATAAGTCATTTTAAGTATCTGATTATATATATACATATATTCGATCGTATATATATGCTGGTATTTAGGGTAGATACAAAATTATTAATAGAAATATTATGGTTATAAAAGGATTAATCAAAAAGGTTAATTTAATACTATAACGCAAGATTACCGGTAATCTTGACTATAAGCATACAATCAAATTGTTTGGTGTTTTTGTTTTTTTATTGAATTCTTATTTTCTAATTATGTTTATACATTTCATTGGGTTGTCGTATGTTATTATAGAAGCTGCGAATAACATAACCTAATAGCATTGGTATTAATATAATATATTACTCGGTATTTTAAAATAGCTGTTGACTTAGTAAACAATTAACTATGTACTTAGATTAATTGTACTTCGATTAATTTATTACAATTTTAAATAAAGAAAAAGAAATTTTAACTTGAAGAAAGGTATGTCAGTTATGTCAATGTTAGTTAATTCACTCCATGGAATATGTTTCTCGTAAGTACATCAATGAATCAACCTATGATTTGATATATCAAATCATAGGTTGATTGTTTATATTTAGAAATTATGAATTATTCTTAATACGGGATAGAAATCGATTTTAAGTATAATATTATATGTTGAGTTTTCGCTTTCAGAAAAATATCTAAATACTTATCAATGATTAAATTATACACTTAATAAAGTATTACATTGATAAAGTATTAAATTGACAGAGTATTAAATTGACAAAGTATTAAATTGACAGAGTATTAAATTGACATACCTTATAGAGTATATATTTTATAGAGTATATACTAAGTAGATTAGATAATTAATAAAATATATAAATAATAGAATATATATTTGATAGAGTTTATTGTTGACGGGTATACATTTGATAGAATAGAATGCATTTAAAGTTACATATTATTTAAAGTTACTTTATTTAAATCTTAAAAATATAGTTGTTATTTACATATCACTCCTAACGGTTTTGTACGAGTATGAGATAGAGTGTTTAGCAAGTAGGATATGTTACAAGTATGATATATATTACAAGTAGTAAGTATGGTATATTACAAGTATGATATATATTGCAAGTATTATATATTACTGCATAGCGTATAGTAATAAAATCAAAAACAAATTGGGGCAAATATCCAATATTTAAAAGTGAGTTTATTGTTATTCATTGTTTATAGAGTTTATAAATTATGAACGTATTTGTCGGCTATAAAAATAATAATAGGAATACATAAATGAACTTCATAAACAGTTCCATCGAATATAAGACCTAACAAAGAGCTAATTGAAAGAACGAATGGACGATCAGAATGCCGCGGCAATTTGTCTAAATCCGCGGCGAAAGAGAGAGCAATTGCACTGATAATGGAATTAGCGCAAAGACATTCATCTCGAGAGTGTATCGCCTAATTTCTAAGGACGCGCAGAAAGTGTCGCCGTCAAATCATACATATTCTCCGGGCAGTGGAGTCTCGTCATCGTGGGTAGTGTGCGTTTGGTTTGCAACTGGTCAAGTTGCTAGGCAACCACTGGTGTTATGAATGATGTATTGACGAAGTATCGTGCAATTAACGTGAATGGACAAATTAATCAGTTTGACAAATATCAAATGACGAATATGGAGAGATCTATTATATATATATATATATATATATATATATATATTTGTGATAGCATGTGATAGCATTCATTGTATATAAATATACTATATAAATAAATATTGTTGTAAATTGAAATATGAAAAATAAAATAAATGCTCATATCGTATCTAATATAATATTATTCCTATTAATTGTATTTTTAAAATATAGATTAAAATTAGTATAATATTGTAAACATTAAAAAGAAAAAGAAATATAAGAAATTGAATAAGAATAAAATCGCAAAAAAAAACCTAAAACAAACTATAATGAATTATAAAATAAACTCTATTATAAAACATGTAATATATTGGAATGTATATATATTGGTAAAAGATCAAATATGTTATGGAAATATTGTATTATAATTAATTTATCCGGATATTTATAAATAATAACCATTTAGCTTTCTGGTGAGGATTTGCCACTTCCTATGTCGTAGGTAAATATGTGTTCCAATTAATGTGCTTACACCCTTCTAACACCCATATATCAACTAAATACAGATGCATAGACAATTATCTCAATAACATAAATAATAAAATTATAATTTAATAATCTATTATGATATATGACATATAAATTAATAATAGTACCATAAAGTATTTTCAAACTAATATTTACAGTATATAAGCTTTTTAGAATTCATAACGAACATCATAATAAATATAGAGGTGAAGTCAAGAGGTGAATATTATAATATGTCAAGAGCTGTAATGGTAATTAAATCGTATGTAAGAGTTGTATGTAAAGGTAGGGATCGGTAAAAATAACTTTACCATAAGCATACGATAATAGAACATATTTTTTATATGGAAATATGAATGCGGTTGGAAGACTTCGATATAAATATTTGAATGTTACAAATATTGATATATTTAGAGAACATTTAATAAATATGTCCAATAAAGAAAAAATGGATAATAGGGATGAGTTTATTGTATCATAAAATAATATTAATGTGATACATGACGTGATTCATCTATACACCTGACACTACAATGCTGTTCCTATAGTCTCACTAGCCGAATATCATGACACGAAAAGTCTTATAGAACTAATATAACTGTGGGTATGAAAAAGTAATGCAAATTTCTAAATCGATAAGGAAATGTATAGTAAACAAATAACTTATTCCAAATTCTTTGAATAGTGTGTAAAAATGACATATAGAACTGTAATCAGGTAGAATGGAAGATTATAGTGAATATTTATTAAGAATTGGAATATTAATAATATTAGTAATGAGAAAATTAATTTCGACAAGTGCCATGTTTTAGATGTGGGCAAATGTAGAGCGATATTTAGAACTTAGATATATCTATTGCATGTAACTTATACTATTGCATGTAACTTATTATATTGTATGTAACTTATTATATTGCATGTAACTTATTATATTGTATTTAACTTATACTATTGCATGTAACTTCTGCTACTGCATGTAACTTATACTATTGTATGTAACTTATACTATTGCATGTAACTTATACTATTGTATGTAACTTATTATATTGTATGTAACTTATTATATTGTATGTAACTTATACTATTGTATGTAACTTATTATATTGTATGTAACTTATTATATTGTATGTAACTTATTATATTATATGTAACTTATTATATTGTATGTAACTTATTATATTGCATGTAACTTATTATATTGCATGTAACTTATTATATTGTATTTAACTTATACTATTGCATGTAACTTCTGCTACTGCATGTAACTTATACTATTGTATGTAACTTATACTATTGTATGTAACTTATTATATTGTATGTAACTTATTATATTGTATGTAACTTATACTATTGTATGTAACTTATTATATTGTATGTAACTTATTATATTATATGTAACTTATTATATTGTATGTAACTTATTATATTATATGTAACTTATTATATTGTATGTAACTTATTATATTGTATGTAACTTATTATATTGTATGTATATGTAATCTATTGGTAACTAGAAATCATTTAATAATGCATATCTACAACGGTAGAGGATTTAAAAGCAATATTATAATATTTTGATACAATGAATTATCTTATCAGTAGTATTCTTCATATATGAATAAATTATAATAAAACAGAAATTCAATCTAATTAATGTCACTGATAAGTTGGTTATTCGATATGTTAAACCATTTTTTTTCAATAACCCTGTACTAGATCGTACACTAGATGGAGTGGTCGTTTTATGTCACATTGAATTAGACAATGTTCACTGAAAATTCGTAATGGATCTATTCAGAATTGAATTCAGACTGAATTAAACTCAATATTTCTCGTACACACTATACGATAAGCATATATTTAGACAACACTCGTTGAGGGTTTATTTTTTGTATATTTCATATTAATTATCTTAACTATAATTTAACATTTTTAAACGAAATTAAGTTCATAAATCAAAAACATTCTTATACAAATTTTCGTTTTCATCATTGACCCATCTTTCCTGGGATATTATTCCAATACACAGTAGGGAAATTGAAAAACGTCTTCTACCATACTTAGGAGTATAGTTCTTTATATTTAATTCAATATTATCTAAGAATCTTAGATTTTCATCTTTATTATCAACTTCTTGTAACATGCATATGTAGTTAGGTTGTTTGCATGTAACTAAGAATTTGTTATTGCCTTCAAAAAAATTAGATTTTCATTTTTTAAATAATTCTTATATTTAGTAATTTTGTTTTTGTAGTAATTAATAATAAATATATATCTAAACACCATTTATATATTTAATTTAAACAATTATTATATTATTTAAATTATTGTATTAAATGAAATTGATGATATAAATTGTCTTTATATATATTACTATATGCCGATGTTTCTGTATTATATTCTACATGGAATATATTACAAAATCGTCTACATATAAATAATAATTTAACTAATTGATTATTTATATAGGATTAATGCATTTCAAAATAGTAAGGGACCACGACTGGGATATGGGATCCCATATTTAAGTTATTCACTATTAATATCAAATCATTTATCTTTACTAAATAACTTGTTTCGGTCGAATACTATTTAAACCAAAATACATCTAAGAAATTAGATTTCTCGTATGTTACCATAGAGAGTGAATATAACGGTACTTATCTAAATGTATACATGTTTATATACTTTTATGTTGTTGTTCATACTCGTTTCCGGTCACATGTAGCTCAGCTTTGAGCTTGACATTTAGAGTAATGGAAATTGTAATTGAATACATTCTTTATAAAATTAATATACTAGTATTAAGTTAACTATATACTAGTATTAAGTTAATTAATTATATACTAATTAACTATATACCAGTATTAAGTTAATTCATTAATTATTTAATACTTAAGTTAGCGAAATCATCGAGTACTAGAGACTATAATAAGCTCCTAACTATAATAAGCTACTGAAAAATAATTGGTTTATATTCAATCATTCGCTAACTCGTAGTATTTTTTAAATGTATCTAGCAAATGTTACGACGCTTATATAAAGAAATTGTAAATACTGTAATATACAATTAATACACGGACCTACGATATGGCATTTGGTACAACCCAATGCCCTATGTCTTTGTTATATTAAACCACACATAATACACAGTTATTCTATTTAATGGAAAAAGGTAGAGTATAGCCGTCAAACATTAATATGGATTAATATGGAAACAACATAACTGTCGATAGGTATGGTATACAATGCTAGAAGCAATGCATACTTCTAGTATTAATAATGATATACAAACTAAAAATAGAGAATTACATACATTGTAGTATACAAGCGAAGACAGTACTCAATATTCTTCCTCGTGAAATGATTATATAATAATACATTTATATTGTATTATCTATTGACTAGAAACGATTTATAGTATCTAGATCACTTTTGTAAAAAAAAATAAAGTGAATAATTTAAAATGCATGATACATATGATAGACTAACGAAATGTACAGAAAGATTTAATTCACTAATAATATGTATATTATCCATGTATAGAATATTAAAACTCCAATTAAAAAAGTATGTACGATGTAAGCTAATAATTAGAATTTTTTACCATTTAAATGGTAAGACTTTTTTCATATATTTTCTCTTGCATTAACTCAATTTTGTTTTATATTTAATTGTATTACAAAAGTTGTACATGTGAATATATTATTACTTATATTCAAATAAAATTATTGTTTTTACTTTAATAACTATAATATAAAAATAACTAAATAATAATTAGGTTAATTAATTATATATCCATATTATAATACATCCACTTTATCCGAGATATATTAACATATTAATAAATATTTTAATTTAAAAATGTAAATTATTTAATCAGAACATGATATTCTTGTAACATTATATTAGTATTAATATAGATATTAATATAAATATAAATAATCTCAAGTTAAAAGCTAATTTAGAAATAATATATGAAACGCCTTTATATATTTATTTTTCTTTGTTTTTCTTATTTTTTTTTGACTTCTTAATTTTGTAAATTATTTCTTCATTATCTTCGCTAACAACTTGTTTCTTTATTTTTTTTGATTTCTTATTCTTAATAACTTTATCAGGTACCTCTTCTACTATTTCAATTTGTCGTTTTTTTGATTTTTTCTTTTTAGGTGGTTCTTCAATTGCGATTTCTTCTGATTCATCGATTCTATGTTTTCTTTTTTTCTTGCTCTTCCTTTTTTGTTCTCTTTCCGGACTCGGCGAGTGTATCTTGATTATTCCATCGCTTTCATAACTATCACTTTCACGGGTGGATTTTACGGCCTCATCTTCGTTAGAATTATTTTCTGAAAATACGCTATTAGAAGACGCACGGTTCTCTTTTAATCGGGCCATCTTCTTCGAGAAATATTCCTGAATGTTATTGCAACTCGTCGTAGTCTCCACGCCATGTGACTTGGTTAGCGCAGACGACCCTTCGGCGGAGAAATTCGCCTGATAAATGTGTACGGTCGTAAATAATAATCGAATTAAGTGTTGTTACAAAATATTTACTAAAATAATGAACCCAAATGTAGTACAAATATTTTCAAACGAATATTTTTGAGAAATAATTATACGAATAATTATTAAATTAAATGGGAAATTATGTATTTTTTATTATGAGAGTAGTGCATGTAAAGGTGTAAATGTATATAAATCTATACTAACTTGGGATTGTACGGGAGTAACTGAGGGAGACTTCACATAGGCTCGTTTTCCCATAATCTTATCAAGATCGCCGGATGTGCAAAGAGATAAATCCTTTCCCTTTGTAAACTTGTGGTAACTATATTCGATATTTTGTATTCAAATGCATATTAAACTTATAATAAAATCACAATAAATCAATGTATAAAATAAATATAGATATCAATTAAATTAATATTATTTAGAGTATTATTTAGTTATTTAACAATCTTTAGTCTAAAAGTCTAACTGCAATCTTCGTTTTCTTTTTTTTGCCTGATCATCGAGACTAGAATGTTTCTTAATTCTGTTTTGAGAATAGATTTAGATTTTCTTAATTTAATATTGTTCCCATTATTAATTCTATATCATTTCACTAAAATCAATTTATTTATTAATAAATTATATTTCAATCTTAATATTGCATTTTAATCTATATAAAATTAATCTAGATAATTAATATAATAATTTTTGATAAATAGCAAAAAATGTTAAAGATTACTAAATTATTTATTTTTTTAATTATTTATTAAATTAGTAATTCATATATTAAACTTTAATTAGTATTATGTATACAAAAATATTCCATTATATTAAATATAATTAATTAATTAAATTATACAAATTTTTTTATTTATTTCTAAATTATCCATATTTATGTTTTTTAAATTATAAAAAATTATTCGATTTAAAAAACAAATAATTTTAGTTCTTGGGATTTCCACGAATTTTCACTGGAAAGTATTTTTGAGATTTTTTTACTTTTACCATCAATTATACAAATTATCATAATCATTCTTATCTATATGTAGTGATAATAATAATAGTGATAATAGCAAGTATAGATTATTTTACATTAAGTCCAGTGTATCACTAGTGTATCACATACAAAAGCTCTATCCAGTAGTGTATCACATTCAAAAGCTCTATCCAGTAGCGTATCACATTCAAAAGCTCTATCCACTAGTGTATCACATTCAAAAGCTCCATCCAGTAGCGTATCACATTCAAAAGCTCTATCCACTAGTGTATCACATTCAAAAGCTCTATCCAGTAGTGTATCACATTCAAAAGCTCTATCCACTAGTGTATCACATTCAAAAGCTCTATCCAGTAGTGTATCACATTCAAAAGCTCCATCCAGTAGTGTATCACATTCAAAAGCTCTACCCAGTAGTGTATCACATTCAAAAGCTCTATCCACTAGTGTATCACATTCAAAAGCTCTATCCACTAGTATATCACATTCAAAAGCTCTATACACTATTATATCACATTCAAAAGCTCCATCCAGTAGTGTATCACATTCAAAAGCTCCATCCAGTAGTGTATCACATTCAAAAGCTCTATCCACTAGTGTATCACATTCAAAAGCTCTATTCACTAGTATATCACATTCAAAAGCTCTATTCACTAGTATATCACATTCAAAAGCTCTATCCAGTAGCGTATCACATTCAAAAGCTCTATCCAGTAGCGTATCACATTCAAAAGCTCTATCCAGTAGTGTATCACATTCAAAAGCTCTATCCAGTAGTGTATCACATTCAAAAGCTCTATCCAGTAGTGTATCACATTCAAAAGCTCTATCCAGTAGTGTATCACATTCAAAAGCTCTATTCACTAGTGTATCACATTCAAAAGCTCTATCCAGTAGTGTATCACATTCAAAAGCTCTATCCAGTAGTGTATCACATTCAAAAGCTCTATTCACTAGTGTATCACATTCAAAAGCTCTATCCAGTAGTGTATCACATTCAAAAGCTCTATCCAGTAGTGTATCACATTCAAAAGCTCCATCCAGTAGTGTATCACATTCAAAAGCTCTACCCAGTAGTGTATCACATTCAAAAGCTCTATCCACTAGTGTATCACATTCAAAAGCTCTATCCACTAGTATATCACATTCAAAAGCTCTATACACTATTATATCACATTCAAAAGCTCCATCCAGTAGTGTATCACATTCAAAAGCTCCATCCAGTAGTGTATCACATTCAAAAGCTCTATCCACTAGTGTATCACATTCAAAAGCTCTATTCACTAGTATATCACATTCAAAAGCTCTATTCACTAGTATATCACATTCAAAAGCTCTATCCAGTAGCGTATCACATTCAAAAGCTCTATCCAGTAGCGTATCACATTCAAAAGCTCTATCCAGTAGCGTATCACATTCAAAAGCTCTATCCAGTAGCGTATCACATTCAAAAGCTCTATCCAGTAGTGTATCACATTCAAAAGCTCTATCCAGTAGTGTATCACATTCAAAAGCTCTATTCACTAGTGTATCACATTCAAAAGCTCTATCCAGTAGTGTATCACATTCAAAAGCTCTATCCAGTAGCGTATCACATTCAAAAGCTCTATCCACTAGTGTATCACATTCAAAAGCTCCATCCAGTAGCGTATCATATTCAAAAGCTCTATCCACTAGTGTATCACATTCAAAAGCTCTATCCAGTAGTGTATCACATTCAAAAGCTCTATCCACTAGTGTATCACATTCAAAAGCTCTATCCAGTAGTGTATCACATTCAAAAGCTCCATCCAGTAGTGTATCACATTCAAAAGCTCTACCCAGTAGTGTATCACATTCAAAAGCTCTATCCACTAGTGTATCACATTCAAAAGCTCTATCCACTAGTATATCACATTCAAAAGCTCTATACACTATTATATCACATTCAAAAGCTCCATCCAGTAGTGTATCACATTCAAAAGCTCCATCCAGTAGTGTATCACATTCAAAAGCTCTATCCACTAGTGTATCACATTCAAAAGCTCTATTCACTAGTATATCACATTCAAAAGCTCTATTCACTAGTATATCACATTCAAAAGCTCTATCCAGTAGCGTATCACATTCAAAAGCTCTATCCAGTAGCGTATCACATTCAAAAGCTCTATCCAGTAGTGTATCACATTCAAAAGCTCTATCCAGTAGTGTATCACATTCAAAAGCTCTATCCAGTAGTGTATCACATTCAAAAGCTCTATCCAGTAGTGTATCACATTCAAAAGCTCTATTCACTAGTGTATCACATTCAAAAGCTCTATCCAGTAGTGTATCACATTCAAAAGCTCTATCCAGTAGTGTATCACATTCAAAAGCTCTATTCACTAGTGTATCACATTCAAAAGCTCTATCCAGTAGTGTATCACATTCAAAAGCTCTATCCAGTAGTGTATCACATTCAAAAGCTCCATCCAGTAGTGTATCACATTCAAAAGCTCTACCCAGTAGTGTATCACATTCAAAAGCTCTATCCACTAGTGTATCACATTCAAAAGCTCTATCCACTAGTATATCACATTCAAAAGCTCTATACACTATTATATCACATTCAAAAGCTCCATCCAGTAGTGTATCACATTCAAAAGCTCCATCCAGTAGTGTATCACATTCAAAAGCTCTATCCACTAGTGTATCACATTCAAAAGCTCTATTCACTAGTATATCACATTCAAAAGCTCTATTCACTAGTATATCACATTCAAAAGCTCTATCCAGTAGCGTATCACATTCAAAAGCTCTATCCAGTAGCGTATCACATTCAAAAGCTCTATCCAGTAGCGTATCACATTCAAAAGCTCTATCCAGTAGCGTATCACATTCAAAAGCTCTATCCAGTAGTGTATCACATTCAAAAGCTCTATCCAGTAGTGTATCACATTCAAAAGCTCTATCCAGTAGTGTATCACATTCAAAAGCTCTATTCACTAGTGTATCACATTCAAAAGCTCTATTCACTAGTGTATCATATTCAAAAGCTCCATCCAGTAGTGTATCACATTCAAAAGCTCTATCCAGTAGCGTATCACATTCAAAAGCTCTATCCAGTAGCGTATCACATTCAAAAGCTCTATCCAGTAGCGTATCACATTCAAAAGCTCTATCCAGTAGCGTATCACATTCAAAAGCTCTATCCAGTAGCGTATCACATTCAAAAGCTCTATCCAGTAGTGTATCACATTCAAAAGCTCTATTCACTAGTGTATCACATTCAAAAGCTCTATCCAGTAGTGTATCACATTCAAAAGCTCTATCCAGTAGTGTATCACATTCAAAAGCTCTATTCACTAGTGTATCACATTCAAAAGCTCTATTCACTAGTGTATCACATTCAAAAGCTCCATCCAGTAGTGTATCACATTCAAAAGCTCCATCCACTAGTGTATCACATTCAAAAGCTCTATCCAGTAGTGTATCACATTCAAAAGCTCTATCCAGTAGTGTATCACATTCAAAAGCTCTATCCACTAGTATATCACATTCAAAAGCTCTATCCAGTAGTGTATCACATTCAAAAGCTCTATTCACTAGTGTATCACATTCAAAAGCTCTATCCAGTAGCGTATCACATTCAAAAGCTCTATCCAGTAGCGTATCACATTCAAAAGCTCTATCCAGTAGTGTATCACATTCAAAAGCTCTATCCAGTAGTGTATCACATTCAAAAGCTCTATTCACTAGTGTATCACATTCAAAAGCTCTATCCAGTAGTGTATCACATTCAAAAGCTCTATCCAGTAGTGTATCACATTCAAAAGCTCTATTCACTAGTGTATCACATTCAAAAGCTCTATTCACTAGTGTATCACATTCAAAAGCTCCATCCAGTAGTGTATCACATTCAAAAGCTCCATCCACTAGTGTATCACATTCAAAAGCTCTATCCAGTAGTGTATCACATTCAAAAGCTCTATCCAGTAGTGTATCACATTCAAAAGCTCTATCCACTAGTATATCACATTCAAAAGCTCTATCCAGTAGTGTATCACATTCAAAAGCTCTATTCACTAGTGTATCACATTCAAAAGCTCCATCCAGTAGTGTATCACATTCAAAAGCTCCATCCAGTAGCGTATCACATTCAAAAGCTCCATCCACTAGTGTATCACATTCAAAAGCTCTATCCACTAGTTATCACATTCAAAAGCTCTATCCAGTAGCGTATTATCTACCACATACCACTCAGCTCATCGGTATTGCGGACACTAACTCGGTCAGCTCGGACTCGTCGTTCGCCCGGGTCATTTCGCTCGTGGAGTCGGCGACGCCGTAGTCGCGTTTCAGATCGCCGAGCAGCGAGTTGAAATCGTCCTGATGAGCCAACCAATTGTCCGCCTGATTGTTGGTGCATCCGACGCCTGTTCGCGAAAGCGAATCGTCAATTTCGTTCAATCGAATGCGGCGCTATTTAAAACTACGTAACGTAACATAGCGTAGAAGTAATGTATCAATAAACCTTTGGTGTCTAATTTTTTTCTGATAATCACGTGGTGCGGATCTCCAGTCATGTTGACTCCGAGACCTTTTCCCTTTGTCCAGCCCATCTTTTCCATTAATTTATGACCAAATTTAGATTCATCTGGATTATAATTTAATTAAGATACATTGTTAAAAAATTAAAATGTATATTATATTTGTATTAAATAAGTAAATAATTACGTAAATATTATAATATTTACTATTTCAAGATATATTGCAACCAGAATGTATAGTTACAGTGTAATTATTTAAAGATTATTTTTTCAAATTCATACTATTTAAAGTAATATTATGTATAGCAGATTAGTTAATAATACTATATTATATATGTACATGTATAAGATATATATGATAAATGTATTTTATGTAATTTCATTACAATTAATAATTGTATAATTATTGAAATTCAACAATTGAATTTTGATTTTAATCCATATTTAAAATATCTATTTTATCAATGGTATATAAATAGATAATAATGTTACTTTAGTAGGTGACTTGGCTACCGAATCTGTATATAAACTAAATAATTTGCTCAATAAATAATGACTAGATAAACTAATTAGTAATATAACAATTGTAATTACCATTAGCCCATACACTTCCTCGCGGATCTATAGAGTATTTTTGAGTTCGTTTAGGGCCAGCTAACATTGTGATAAATATATGATAAATTTAAATTTAAAATATATTAGCATGCGGAATGAACACTGTTTACTTTATATATTTCAATTCGTATTTGGGAAAAAAAGAATTTATTAATTTTATACTTTATATAATTAATTTTTATAAAAATCATATAAACTATTAATCCTTATTTATATATTAGTTGTTGTATGTATATTATTTATGAATTTAACATATTTATTTATAATAGTCAAAACTCATAATTTTATTTTTAAATAAACGTTCACCGGAAAGTTTCTGTTTAAATTTCATTTAAGTTTATGTTTTCATAATAAACTTGTTATCCATACAATACTTTGAATATGTCACGAAAAAAGCCAGTTTTGCCTGAATTAGCTGATATTATAGTAGATCCCAATAGAAATAAAAAATATAAAAAGGGAAAGTTTATGGGAAAAGTTAGTATAATGAAACTTTAGTTAATATTTTAAATTTAAATTATTTAGTTCAGCAGAAAATAATTAACGATATTTTTTTTAAAAAAACTGAATTTACAATTTAATTTTACTTTTAATCTATATAATTAGTCACATTTTCAATTAAAAATAATATTATTAAATACATGTGCTAATTATTTATATCTTTATTTATTATTTTGTTGCTAACGAATTTATATTAGTATTATGTTATCATATGTGATACATGTATAATTTAATAATGATATCTAATATATAATTATCATACTTCGATAGTATTAAGGATTTAGTTCCGATCACGGTGGGAAACCGCACGAGTTGATAATTTTATATAAATTAGCCACGCCCATTAACCACTGAGATAGAATTGCGCGATTTTGATATACATGCAATGTATGTCATACATATATCGATACCAATAATAAAATAGTAATTTAAATAATTCTATTTTTACTTATTTATAGTTAATAATTGTAGATATGAAATTAATCTTTCCTATATGCATGCATATTACTTTTAGACTTGCTTTCTCAAGTATATGAAATACTTTAATCACTAAACATAGGGAAGCTGACCTAATTGAATATCAACCCCATAATATTAATTATATCCGTTATGGTAATATCATTCTGCGTAATATCTGATATTTTATGGAATCATCTCGGTATTGTTGATTCGTGTATTTCAATTACTAGACTCATCCTTAAATAATATTCATGTATACAATATTATTTATATATATTTTTCCCATTCGTCTGATTCCATCGTTCCTTTATTTTGTCGTTAATTTTATTTATATATTTTCTAATTTATTTGATTTCAGATTGATTTTTAAATTGTTGTCAAATAATAATTTATGAAACCTCATTTTTTCAGGGTGGATTTGCGAAATGTTATGAACTTACAGAAGTCGGAACAAATAATATTTATGCAGGCAAAATTGTCTCGAAAACTTTGCTTAGAAAACAGCATCAACGTAATAAGGTTATTTTTTAATAGTTTTTTTTATGATTGTAACTATATTTCTTATTGATATCAATCAATTTCATATAATAACATAGAAATTGTATATAATAACGTATAATAACATAGAAATTGTATATAATAATGTATAATAACATAGAAATTGTATATAATAACGTATAATAACATAGAAATTGTATATAATAATGTATAATAACATAGAAATTGTATATAATAACGTATAATAACATAGAAATCGTATATAATAACATATAATAACATAGAAATTGTATATAATAACGTATAATAACATAGAAATTGTATATAATAACGTATAATAACATAGAAATTGTATATAATAACGTATAATAACATAGAAATTGTATATAATAACGTATAATAACATAGAAATTGTATATAATAACGTATAATAACATAGAAATTGTATATAATAACGTATAATAACATAGAAATTGTATATAATAACGTATAATAACATAGAAGTTGTATATAATAACGTATAATAACATAGAAATTGTATATAATAACGTATAATAACATAGAAATTGTATATAATAATGTATAATAACATAGAAATCGTATATAATAACATATAATAACATAGAAATTGTATATAATAACGTATAATAACATAGAAATTGTATATAATAATGTATAATAACATAGAAATTGTATATAATAACGTATAATAACATAGAAATTGTATATAATAACGTATAATAACATAGAAATTGTATATAATAACGTATAATAACATAGAAATTGTATATAATAACGTATAATAACATAGAAATTGTATATAATAACGTATAATAACATAGAAATTGTATATAATAACGTATAATAACATAGAAATTGTATATAATAACGTATAATAACATAGAAATTGTATATAATAACGTATAATAACATAGAAATTGTATATAATAACGTATAATAACATAGAAATTGTATATAATAACGTATAATAACATAGAAATTGTATATAATAACGTATAATAACCTAGAAATTGTATATAATAACGTATAATAACATAGAAATTGTATATAATAACGTATAATAACCTAGAAATTGTATATAATAACGTATAATAACCTAGAAATCGTATATAATAACGTATAATAACATAGAAATCGTATATAATAACGTATAATAACATAGAAATCGTATATAATAACGTATAATAACATAGAAATTGTATATAATAACGTATAATAACATAGAAATCGTATATAATAACGTATAATAACATAGAAATCGTATATAATAACGTATAATAACATAGAAATCGTATATAATAACGTATAATAACATAGAAATCGTATATAATAACGTATAATAACATAGAAATCGTATATAATAACGTATAATAACATAGAAATCGTATATAATAACGTATAATAACATAGAAATTGTATATAATAACGTATAATAACCTAGAAATTGTATATAATAACGTATAATAACATAGAAATTGTATATAATAACGTATAATAACATAGAAATTGTATATAATAACGTATAATAACATAGAAATTGTATATAATAACGTATAATAACATAGAAATTGTATATAATAACGTATAATAACATAGAAATTGTATATAATAACGTATAATAACATAGAAATTGTATATAATAACGTATAATAACATAGAAATTGTATATAATAACGTATAATAACATAGAAATTGTATATAATAACGTATAATAACATAGAAATCGTAATGTTTCATGATTTTCAGATGACTCAAGAAATTGAGATTCAACGACAACTTGACAATCCGCACGTCGTAAATTTCGAATTATTCTTTGAAGACGATAATTACGTTTATATTCTTTTGGAACTCTGTCGTCGTAGGGTTTGTACACTTCTTTTTAGTCTTTTTTCTTATTTATTGAAAGTATCGAATGTCAATATATGTATGATTAGTAATTTATGTGCCGCTTTTTATAATCGATGCTGTCTGCATAATTTATCGTATGATTTAATTCAGTATTTCAATTTAGATTTTTAGAGTTAAATGTATTTACGATACGGCAAATCATATATTTCTTATTAAATACATCAACGTTAATTATTAATTGCTATTATCACTACATGTCATATTTCATTTAACTCTTTATATCAACACTTATATTTTCTCTATGTACTATTTCTTGATTGTAAGCGAATTTAGTTTTATTATATTTCATTTTTGCTGTAAAGATGTTTTGCTAAAACATTAATTAAGAATTTTGTATAAGTGATGCAAATAAAATATCATTTATAACATAATTTTATACTTTTTCAAAAATTAAAAAATGAAATCCTTAATATATCTTTTTAAATGTTTTAACAAATTTTGTCCGATTTATCAATATTAATATTAAATTCAACATATTCTATTTTCTACAATTTATTGTATGTCTAAAGAATGTGCATACCTTGAATATTTTCTGGGCTCAATTTTGTTCAGTCGATTATAACTCGACATTATATAAAGTCTATTGAACTTTATGTAAAATCAAGTGATTTCTTAAATTGTAATCAAATTTGTATTTCTGACAAATTTTAAATGGTAACTAATTCTATTTAGCTTAGAACCATATGAAAAGTTCAATTATAGAAAATTATAGAGAATTTTCATATCATTATTTTCGTGCCATTTTTTTAGTAGGATATTCCCATTGATAATATATAGCCAATAATAGAAATGTTTCAATTTTAACTCATCATTTTCCAGACTATTTCAATATATTGATTTCTAATTTTTTAAATATTAAACCTGCATCAACAATACTTTATTGATATTTAATACTTTAAATTCTTGTTTAATTATTATCCTAGTTTTTAACCAATTTTTTACATTCGACATTATTTTACCCTCCTTTTTATGATTTCAAGTTTAAAAATTTATAATTTATGAGTTTCCAAATGTATTTGAAAATATTGTATTTTAATATTTGATATTAATTGTGCCCGTATTGTTCAATTTAAATTTGGGTACAATACGTTCTCTTTCTTAGTAAGTTGTTGTTTTTTAATATAGGCTGCTATTTAAATTCAATTTTATTATTAAATAAATCCTGAAATATTAATATTAAAATATCATTTACATACGACAAAAAATGGTTACTTTGTTTTATATAATATAAAAACTGAATACTAACTTTTAGAACAAATGTTTTCTAGGGTATACAATTGGTCTGTATTACAATCATTTTGAGAGTTTTCTTAATTTCTAAATAAAGGGTTTTCTAGATATCTGTAAAATAGTTTTCTTGATATTTAAAAAAAGGGTTTTCTAGATTTTTTTAAAAGGTTTATATTATTTAACAATTTTATTTTAAAAGGGGTTTTATATACTAATTTTCATATAATTAATGCAAAAAAATATAATACATATATTTATTAAGAATAAAACTAAAAACCTGATTTGAATACAAAATAATAATTAACTTTAAAATGATATAATACAAATATAGGATACAATACAAATGACATATTTACAATTTAAGTTTGTTAATAACCCCCCTTGTACAGTTGTCCGAGTGATGTAAGGTTCAATATATTTTCTATTACATCGTCTTAGAATATTTTGGACATATACATAAATTGAAAACATAAAAATAGTTTGTTTTAAATGTTATGGGAGACTCCATTCCTTCAATTACGGTTTTGGTTTGGTGATATCCATCATTTCCGTCCATTCTTGCTATTGTTGGATATGTAGATTCTATATTCTTAAATAATTTAAAATACATTTGAATTAAAAAAATATTTATAATAACCTAAATATAAACCTTTGCATTTTCGTGAATGAATGATGATTCATGTAATAGAATATTAAAAATTCATTTTTCTGGGATACACACAAACTCGATTTAATTGTTTCATTTTTACTGAGTGCCAAAATATATTTATTGCATATATTTGTATATTGGACATGTTTTTGGATATATTTAATGAAATCCTTTGAAAGGCGGAACATTTTATTAATATTATTAAGTTGTATCCCCATTTTGTTAAACTCATCCATTGCCTATAAATATAACACAATATAACGCAATATAACGCAATATAACACAATATATATATTTATTAAAGTGAATATCAAATAAAAGAATATGTTATATTTTCACAAACAATTTCGACAATTGAAAAGGCCTAATTTGAATATTTCTGTTTTTTGAAATACACCAAAATAAAAATACAATATAGTATAACTATTAAAATAGAGCTAGGATATATCAAATAGACATTTACATAATTTAATAACTAAGATTTAGTATTATTTAAATTATTACAAACATACAATCCATTTTCTACATGATCATCTTCATTTTCAGCACTCAGAAGTTTGTTTAGATTACATCTATATTATAAATGATTAAAACTATAAAATGCATACAAAATAAAACTACTATAAAAAATCAAATCAAAATAAAGAAATATCATAATATAAAAGCATATTGAATGTAATTGCTAATTACCAAACTATATTGATATACAAATTAATATAAAGAACTATGTTTAATAACATTAAATAGAGTAAATGCTAATTAAAGTTGGTGTATATATATTCTATGTTTATGTTTATGTTAATCTAATCAATCTGACGGTTTAATTAATATATGTTTTAATGTGAGATTACCAGGTAAGCTCCAATTGTCTTGAAGCATAAATCAATTTGGTCAAACCAGACAATAATGACGAAATCATTGATTTTTCTTTAGCATCAGAATACAATCAAATACTTTAGGTGTAGGGTGACATTATATTTGTTAATGGATAAGATTATGTTAGATCTATTATTAACATTTCTATGTTATTAGTTATACTACAATTATTAATTTTGATTCATTATTAATTATGCTGTTATAACATCAATATCGCAATTTACTTTGATTATATTTTACTCGTCTAATGAAATATTAATATTATTTTATTGATATTCAAATATTCAGAAAAATCTCTACATAAATATCTCAGTTTTCCATTTACATTTACTTAAAATACATTTTATATTTCATTTATTTCCGTGAATTTGTCTAACATGCTTTAATATGATTTACGTATAATTTAATATTGTTAACTTTTATATTACAAAATTGGCATTGAAAACTATCCATTTAAATTTTATATAATAATTTAAATCAAATAATAATATTATAATAATTTAAATAATTAATGGAATATTAATCTGTGATATTAATACAAATATATACAAATATAATAACATATAACGGACTCGTTGGGAAATATCTTACTTCTAGTAAATAAAGATATAATATAGAAACAAATGATAATAAGTAATAAAATGAATAAATCCCATAAATGCAAATATTTACAGATAGGGAAAATAAATATATATATTATATAACATAAATCCAGAACATTCAATATTTTATTATTAAACTAGTGTTATATGGTATACAAAATATGTACATTATTTATTATATATAATGTAATCGTTATTTGGGATATTAAAGGAACATAAATATATATATTATGTTATTGCATTAAGAATAAGTTATATTTAATGTAAAATAGTATTTCAATTAATGAGTTGGAAATCACTTTTTATAATATTTATTATTTATAAAGGTTTTTCAGTTAAAAGTAACTCTAGAAAACCCTTTACAAATGTTGTAGGTTTTAAAGTCGATTAAAAACCTGGAAAACACTTGAAAATTGAAAGGTTTTTCTAGCTAAAATCGACTTATAGAAAACTCTTTTTTTTAACAATGTATCTTGTTAGATTGATATATGATATCATTTTTTTGTGTCGAGTATTTTTCATAAAAAATTATATTTTAAAAATCCATATTTAATTGTAAATTGAATAAATTTACTTAAATATTTATTAAAAACAAATCAGAAGAATTTCTTCAATTAAATAATTCATTTACAATTTTTGTTCTACCCGTCAAATCTACTCACCACTCTACTCACCACTCTACTCACCACTCTACTCACCACTCTACTCACCACTCTACTCACCACTCTACTCACCACTCTACTCACCACTCTACTCACCACTCTACTTAACACTCTACTTAACACTAATTCTGCTAGGTACCGCTGATACTCTAGTCTACTCTAATCACTACTTGTCAATATATTACCCTATAAAATAAAAGTAATGATTAGTATCCAAATTTATAATATAAATTAAAGTATTTTTAAAAATAGGTTATATTATTACATAAGATGTTTATAAATTCGATAATCGTTGATTACATGAAATGTCGCTTATTTCATAACTTTGTGATGAAACTCTCACAGAAGTGACTTCGATCAAAAATTCTACCAGGTGGAGGTAGAAGTAAAATTGAATAGATTAGATTGTTTTACTCCAACCATACATAGTCGCGGGTAGATCTGAGCAGTAGAGTAGAGTAAAGTAGAGTAGAGTAGAGTAGAGTAGAGTAGAGTAGAGTAGAGTAGAGTATATTAGAGTATAGCAGTAGAGTAGAGTAGAGTAGAGTAAAGTAAAGTAGAGTAGAGTAGAGTAGAGTATAGCAGTAGAGTAGAGTATAGCAGTAGAGTAGAGTAGAGTAGAGTAGAGTAGAGTAGAGTAAAGTAAAGTAGAGTAGAGTAGAGTAGAGTAGAGTAGAGTAGAGTAGAGTAGAGTTGAGTAGAGTAGAGTATAGCAGTAGAGTAGAGTAGAGTAGAGTAGAGTAAAGTAGAGTAGAGTAGAGTATAGCAGTAGAGTAGAGTAGAGTAGAGTAAAGTAGAGTAGAGTAGATTTGAGTATAGCAGTAGAGTAGAGTAGAGTAGAGTAGAGTAAAGTAGAGTAGAGTAGAGTAGAGTATAGTAGAGCAGAATATTGGAGTAGAGTAGAGTAGAGTAGAGTATAGCAGTAGAGTAAAGTAGAGTAGAGTAGAGTATAGCAGTAGAGTAAAGTAGAGTAAAGTAGAGTATAGCAGTAGAGTAGAGTAGAGTAGAATAGAGTAAAGTAGAGTAAAGTAGAGTAAAGTAGAGTATAGCAGTAGAGTAGAGTAGAGTAGAATAGAGTAAAGTAGAGTAGAGTATTGGAGTAGATTAGAGTATAGCAGTAGATTAGAGTATAGCAGTAGAGTAGAGTAGAGTAGAGTATAGCAGTAGAGTAGAGTATAGCAGTAGAGTAAAGTATAGTAGAGTAGAATAGAATAAAGTAGAGTATAGCAGTAGAGTAGAATAGAGTAAAGTAGAGTAGAGTATTGGAGTAGATTAGAGTATAGCAGTAGAGTAGAGTAGAGTAGAGTATTGGAGTATAGTAGAGCAGAGTATTGGAGTAGAGTAAAGTAGAGTAGAGTAGAGTATTGGAGTATAATAGAGCAGAGTATTGGAGTATAGTAGAGCAGAGTATTGGAGTAGAGTAGAGTAGAGTATTGGAGTATAGTAGAGCAGAGTATTGGAGTAGAGTAGAGTATAGCAGTAGAGTAAAGTAGAGTAGAGTAGAGTATAGCAGTAGAGTAAAGTAGAGTAGAGTAGAGTATAGCAGTAGAGTAGAGTAAAGTAGAGTAGAGTAAAGTAGAGTAGAGTAGAGTAGAGTAGATTAGAGTAAAGTAGAGTAGAATATAGAAGTAGAGTAAAGTAGAGTAGAGTAAAGTGGAGTAGAGTAGAGCAGAGTAGAGTAGAATATAGCAGTAGAGTAGAGTAGAGTGGAGTATAACAGTAGAGTAGAGTAAAGTAGAGTATAGTAGAGTAGAGTATATGAGTAGAGTAAAGTAGAGTAAAGTAGAGTAAAGTAGAGTAGAGTATTGGAGTAGAGTAGAGTAGAGTGGAGTGGAGTAGAGTAGAGTAGAGTGGAGTGGAGTAGAGTAGAATACCTTATGTGTAAACCCACACAATCAATTAGACTTATTTATTTTATTATATAATATTTATTATGTAACAATGTAAATTTCATGTAAAAAAAGTATATTTGAAAATTTCAATCTTGTTTCTTTTAAATAATTTAAATTGTTTAAATTTTGAAATATTAATTATTTTTCAATAAATGTAAAATGTTTTTTTATTACCAAAAAAAGCCACGTCCATGATTTATATGTCATTCAATTCAATGTCATGATATAACAAAATTAATTATGATATATAATGTTTTTATCAATATTTCTAATTTTGTATTGAATTTTATAAAATTTCTAGAATACACTTTTTTGAATCATGGTATTATTATATAAAGTAAATGGTCTACTCTGAAATCTTGAACAATGTCATTGTTATAAGTGGATCAACGCCCATTAGAAAATCACAAATATGGAATAGTACTTTAAAATAATATAATAATTTCTTAATTTAAGAATTATTTTATAAAAAATAAATCCAACTAATTATAAAAATATAGAAAATATTTGATTAATCATATATTTATATCTGGTATACAGAAATCCACTATAATAATTTAAATATTAGCTACACATTCTGTACAGTTTGGTCGATAAATTATTTGAATACCAAAATTTAATTCTAAAAATTGTCATTTTTTGAAAATCTATATGAATTTGTTTTTGATTAAAATAATATGAAATATTCTGCAATTTATTAAAATACAATATTCACAATTAGATAAACGTAATATGAATATAATTAGGGTCAATATTTGTTGATTAATATTCTGCATAATAATAAATGAGATAATGTTTGAACATAATTTTATTCTAGTAATAAATCAATGCTATCCTATAATATAACCATTTTATTTGTAATGTAAAATTATAAACTTAGTAAATACAAATTACTGTGACTGTTTCAATTCAAGTTTTACATTTTTAACTCGTCGATAACAATTACTTTTGTGTTCTTTTTTTCTAACCGAACATAAAAGATTATGAACAACTGTACAACTCTTGCAGGAAAGTTTTTATATAAAATTAATATTTACAAATAATAACTAACTCATCATCTGACTTTGATGGCATATCGCAATAATATAGCTGATTTATATTCGCTGTGTAAAGAACAGACTTACGAAGTATATATACTCTTATTAGTTATTTATAATAGCGTAACTGAATACAGATATTAGATAATGTAGAAATACTTGTAATGTGTTTCTGGAATCATTATTCTATAGAAAATGTTAAACATATTAATTTTTAATTCAATTTCTTTATTGCGTTATAATTAATATTTCATATGAACCCTTTTTTGATTTTGCGAAATCTTACATTTTTAGATACTACAATATTGTTAAATTTATGAAAGTAAACAATTAATAGGATGTGAATGTCTTGTTATTTAAGTCTGCTTTATTCTTTATTCTGTATACATTGTAATCTAAAGTATTCTAAATATAACTTAAGTCAAATCAAATTAAGTGTAACCATTTTTGATATTCTTCACACATTGAAGTGTTAATTATGTATTTATAAAGTATTTCTCTATATACCCTTCTAATATATAGCTATATATGTTGGCCATTAAATACAATACGAATTGATTGTCTAGCATTATTATCCTTTTAGAAACTCATTCTTTGAGACCCAAATAAAGCATTTAGGTAACTTTTCCAATTTTCATACTGACCAGTTTGACCAGACCTCTAGATTTAATAATTATTGACTATTATTGAATTGTAAAGTACTCGACATCCAGCATTTGTTGGCTTAATCTTAATTTTTTTTACCATTATATTATTACTTATTTAGATGTAATTTAACATTCAATATGTATTATGTATGTATAAATATTGTATAAAATAATATATTATAATCGGTTTACATAGAAAGATATTAAAATATATAATGGCAAACAAACTATTTTCGGTATAATTATTTATGTATCTTATTTAGGTATTAACACACAATTAATAATATTACACAATAGATATTTTCAAATTAACGTTTGATATTATTAAAATATGATATTATAAAACTATTATCAATTTTCGACGATGATTTTGGAGATATTGTTATGCTTTTGTAAATTTTAATCAGCGTTGAGAACTTAATAGAAATACATTTATATTTACTTGAGTTATAATGTTTGTTATGCGAACTGTTTATGTCGCATAGAACCCAGTGCACGAAGATGGTGTCGTTATTTCACCACTATAGTCGTACTCATAGTCACAGATTTTGGTCACAGATTTTAGTCACAGATTTTAGTTGTAGATTTTAGGCGCAGATTTTAGTCGCAGATTTTAGGCGCAGATTTTAGTCGCAGATTCTAACCTCGTTAACCGCGTTGCAGTCGTTGATGGAGTTGCATCGCAGACGCAAGACAATCACCGAGACCGAGTGCAGGTACTTTGTGAAACAACTCGTCATGGTTGGTGGTCAGTCGCTCTCTCTCCCCCCTTACACCTCTAGCCGCCGCTATATCTCCAAACCCGTCGTTTCCAGGGCTGCAGCTACCTTCACAGCAATAACATTATTCACCGCGATCTGAAACTCGGAAATCTGTTTCTCAACGACGACATGCATTTGAAAATTGGCGATTTCGGTCTCGCAACTCGGGTGGATTTCAGCGGAGAACGAAAGAAGTTGGAAACCATCCCAACCAAAATACACTTTTTATCCGTTCTGCGATGTTTAAACGCCCTTCAAATCCACAAACTTATTTACATTACCCGACCTCAACTTAACATCTCTCTTCTACCTTTACCTAAAGGACTATGTGTGGTACGCCGAACTACATTGCTCCGGAGATTCTAGGCAAACAGGGACACAGCTTTGAGGTGGACAGCTGGAGTATCGGATGCATCATGTTTGTATTATGTACTTGTATTATGTACTTGCATTATGTACTTGTATTATGTACTTGTATTATGTAACTGTATTATGTACCTGTATTATGTAACTGTATTATGTACCTGTATTATGTACCTGTATTATGTACTTGTATTATGTAACTGTATTATGTACTTGTATTATGTACTTGTATTATGTACTTGTATTATGTACTTGTATTATGTACTTGTATTATGTAACTGTATTATGTACCTGTATTATGTACCTGTATTATGTACTTGTATTATGTAACTGTATTATGTACTTGTATTATGTACTTGTATTATGTACTTGTATTATGTACTTGTATTATGTACTTGTATTATGTACCTGTATTATGTAACTGTATTATGTTCCTGTATTATGTACTTGTATTATGTACCTGTATTATGTACTTGTATTATGTACTTGTATTATGTACCTGTATTATGTACTTGTATTATATACTTGTATTATGTACCTGTATTATGTACTTGTATTATGTACCTGTATTATGTACCTGTATTATGTACCTGTATTATGTACCTGTATTATGTACTTGTATTATGTACCTGTATTATGTACCTGTATTATGTACCTGTATTATGTACCTGTATTATGTACCTGTATTATGTACTTGTATTATGTACTTGTATTATGTACTTGTATTATGTACCTGTATTATGTACTTGTATTATGTACCTGTATTATGTACTTGTATTATGTACCTGTATTATGTACCTGTATTATGTACCTGTATTATGTACTTGTATTATGTACTTGTATTATGTACTTGTATTATGTACTTGTATTATGTACCTGTATTATGTACTTGTATTATGTACCTGTATTATGTACCTGTATTATGTACTTGTATTATGTACTTGTATTATGTACTTGTATTATGTACTTGTATTATGTACCTGTATTATGTACTTGTATTATGTACCTGTATTATGTACTTGTATTATGTACTTGTATTATGTACTTGTATTATGTACTTGTATTATGTACTTGTATTATGTACTTGTATTATGTACTTGTATTATGTACCTGTATTATGTACTTGTATTATGTACTTGTATTATGTACTTGTCCAAACCTTTATTTACAGTTTCTCACCGATTAACTAAACCTCGAGGCCTCCCTCGTCTCTCCCTTCTTTCACGTTTATGTTGTTATCTGACCTAATCCCGTCGCAGTTACACGTTGTTGGTGGGCAAGCCTCCGTTTGAGACGTCCAGCCTCGAGGACACTTACTCTCGAATTCAGAACAACAAGTACACAATTCCGTTGACGAAGATCTCTGCTCCGGCTGTTTCCTTGATTCGCCGACTCCTGCAGAACCAACCGACCTCGCGACCAAATATGGTGGAGATTTTGCGACACGATTTCATCGTTCAAGGTCGCGTGTCACCCCCCAACCTCGCCCTACCTCGCCCTACCCCTCACTCAACCTCACTTTCACCCCCATTAGGCTTCATGCCCAAAGGACTTCCAACCAGTTGCCTGACCATGGCTCCCAGACTCGACATGTTGAAAGAGAAGCACGAAGCTTTGGAGACGGTCAGGAAGCCCCTGCACCAAATATCTAACGCGGGAGGTATGTCCGGTATTCTAGTACAAAGACTCATCCTATTGTATTGATCTCACCTAATTAGCTCTCATTAACTCTCCTAGCCGAGTAATTGAATTATACTAATTATTGTTTTATCGATTTTCGTGCAGAGACTCATTACGATGTTTTCCCCGTAAATTAGCCCCTCGTGGCTCACATTGTTGTAAATCTATTGTTCCCAGCTGCGAATCAAAACATTTGCTCTCGCTCATCTTACAGATGGTCTCAGAACTGCCGGTAAATCAGACGCCAAGGAAGAAACAAAAGATGAACTGTGGTCGAAAGGTTTGTATTGCAACACGCTCTCCCTCCCTCATTCCCTCTCCCTCCCTCCCTCCCTCCCTCCCTCCCTCCCTCCCTCCCTCCCTCCCTCCCTCCCTCCCTCCCTCCCTCCCTCCCTCCCTCCCTCCCTCCCTCCCTCCCTCCCTCCCTCACTCCCTCTCTGAATCCATTTCGTCGCTGCAAATTGTCTGACCCTTTGTTTATTCTTAACTTTAATTGCCTTTTCAGTGGAAATGAACGACTATTATTTGACGGAAATGTACACTCAACTAAACGCTGTGATGGAAACTAGACCCGGAGAGAGATTAGCATGTTGGTACAGATCTACAAACCTCGCAACTCATTCTTCTAGTGTTGTCGTAGGCAATCGTCTTCCTTCAGACCATTCGCAGCTTATCGCCGTCTCCCGCCCCCTAATTCCGCCCCCTAATCCCCCCCCCCCTCCCCTACCGCAAACAGCTCAGGACGAAGACTACGAGGACCCCGCGTCCAACCCCGTTTACTGGATCTCTAAATGGGTCGACTACTCCGACAAGTACGGACTCGGCTACCAGTTGTGTGACAACAGCGTTGGCGTACTCTTCAACGACACCACTCGTCTACTGCTTACCAACAACGGAGAGTTGGTAGCGATCCACTCACCGCCCAACCACGGCGTTCACTCACCTTCTACTCCTTGCCTCCTTCCTGCTAGCGACCCCGCAGCCACTCAGCCCCCGCCCCACCACCGATAGGAACTTCCAATACATCGAGAAGGACTCGAGGGAACACTTCTACACCATGAAGTCTTACCCGGAGAACTTGACCAAGAAGGTCACTCTGCTCAAATACTTCCGCAACTACATGAGCGAGCATCTCTTGAAGGTTTCAACTTAACTATTGTCTGCTGCCCCGTATCGTTGCGTACCATTTGAACCTCCGGTTGTATTGGCCATATCATCTCTCCCTCGGACGTCGCTACTACCTAATCTTGTTACTCGCGCAGGCCGGAGCTAATGTGCAACCACGTGAAATTGACGAAATGGTGCGTCTGCCGTTCCTGAGGACCTGGTTCCGTACCCGTAGCGCCATGGTGTTGTGGCTGAGCAATGGCACCATCCAGGTATTGCCCTCTTTAATTCCCTTCCCGCCCTACCCGCCCTTCTCTCCACCTACTCACGACCTCGCCGTCCGCAGATCAACTTCTTCCAGGACCACACCAAGATCATTATTTGCCCGCTGATGAATGCAGCCACTTACATCGACGAGAATAAAGTGTTCAAGACTTACAGACTGAAGAGCATTGAGAAGTTTGTATTTCGAGGCGTCGATTTCGACTCCGGATCCCAATTGTAGAAAAAGCATTCGCACTTTTCTGCGTTCGCTGAACCGTGAACTATTTCTATGAACTTCAAACTCAATATGAATTTACTACTTTTAATTGTACGAGAAAGTATATTTTCAAAAGTATCGCCCTATATAAAAAATTTTATAACCTGGATTACATTCAGTTTAAATCTAGGCACTTCTAGGCACTCGCGAGTCATTTAACGCATAAATACCATTAATATCAATTGAAAATGTTGATTCTTTTTTAGTACATTGTCTCTTCAATTAATGATATTTATGCATTCGGTTATTGGAATGTTCCTATATGACAACGTCTACCATACTAACCGCCTCCTACTCCAAGGTACGGTTGCTCAAATGAGCTTGCCGCTCGTCTACGCTACTCTAGGACTATGGTGGAGCGTTTGAGCACCAATGCTAGGTGAGTGGAGTCCCCCCTTACCCGGCTTCTTTACGCTCTTTACGCCCTTAACCCTAAAGTTTCACTTGTCAGTAATGTACTCCTCCCTTTCGCGTCCCATTAATTACCCTCCCTATTTACTTCGATTCCGCGCTAAAACTTCTTCTTTCGCCGAACCCCCACTAAACCCTCCCCTCCACCGTCTCGCAGAAGTTCCTACACCCAGTCAAACACCGACAAATAATAGATTTCAATCGCTCGAGAAATCAGGTAAACAAGGACAATATTACATAACTACTTATATATCGTTGATGATTATCGACTATATAACAATCGATCTTAATCGACCTCTAATGAACTTCCTCTTCCCGATAGCGAAAGTCCTCGGATTGGCGTTGATCTCGCGAAACATTGAGTCGACAATTCTTACGATTAATACGTCCATACTAACGACTGAATGATTGACTAACCAAACAAAACGCCGACTTATCGACTTACTCTTCACTACCGAAAAATAAATTACCCGAGTCCTTAAGCAACTCCCTTAAAAATCTCCCTTACAAATCTCCCTTAAAAATCTCCGTTACAAATCTCCCTTAAAAATCTCCCTTCCAAATCTACCTTACAAATATCCCTTACAAATCTCCCTTAAAAATCTCCCTTAAAAATCTCCCTTAAAATCTCCCTTAAAATCTCCCTTAAAATCTCCCTTACAAATCTCCCTTACAAATCTACCTTAAAAATCTCCTCAGTTGCACTAATTTAGTAATTCCCTAGTTTTTACATAGCGACCCACTTAAGCGAATATTTTCTATTTTTCTACCCCTTTGACATATCATTCACGGATGCCTTGACCTCCCCCCTCCCCCCCCCTCCCCCCCCGCGCGCGCATCTCCCTCATCCTTATACTTACCTAACACTCCGTCCCCTATTTAAACCTGATATAAAACTAATATTACACGAATATTTTCCTATACTGTTATATAAACATGTTAAACGGATTTCCGTTTTACTTCAATAAATATTTAAATCAATTTGTCGTTCGCATTCCTTTGCTTTATTACCGCCGTAACATCTCGTGCAGTTTGTTTTACCGGAAATATTGCCGGCAATTACGATTCATTGTGAATCGAAGATAAGCGATTAAATGACATTTTGTAAGATATTGCTTTTTTTTGTAATCCTTCCAATAAGTTTATGATATTAAATTGTTTTGTCAAGTTACATAATTTGACAATATCCTAAAATGTAAGTCCATTAAAGGTAAATTGTATGTATTCTGTATTTGATTTACAATACTTATTGTAACTAAATTTATTATTTCAAGGAAAGTATGCAAGTAAGTAATATTTTAAATAATGGATATCAATGTAGTATTACATTACATTACAATACTTCTATTAATTTATATACACGAAATGTATAAAGTCAATTTAAATACTATTTTATGTAGAATATATCTATTTTTATAATGTCATATGTTAATTCATAGCAATCTTATAATATGACAATATGTTGATTGATTTGAAATATTATTAAACCATTAATATGTAATTATCCAATTAATAATATTACAATAATATGAACAAACAATAGGATTTATATTTAATTGTGGTCTTTTTTAGCTTGAAGAAATTAATTATATAATTTCTTGAATCACTGCAACTTTCATCAAATTCAAAACACTGACTTTAATAATATATCAATAATGAATTACATTTCTTTATACTTAAATGTAATCTAGCAGGGGGGGATATTGAATTACAATATTATGCTTTTATGTATAGTATATAGTATAAAGTATATAGTAAACTGTATATAGTATAAAGTATATAGTACATAGTATAAAGTATACTGTATATAGTATAAAGTATATTGTATAAAGTATATAGTATAAAGTATATAGTACATAGTATAAAGTATACTGTATATAGTATATAGTATAAAATATATTGTATAAAGTATATAGTATACTGTATATAGTATATAGTATATAGTATAAAGTATATAGTATACTGTATATAGTATATAGTATACAGTATATAGTATAGTGTAAAATATATAGTATACAGTATAAAGTATATAGTGTATAATATATAGTATATAGTATATAGTATAAAGTGTATAGTATATAGTATACAGTATATAGTGTATAATATATAGTATATAGTATAAAGTATATAGTATATTGCATAATAGATCCATTTGTATAATTCATAATTGTGATCGTAATTATTTGATTGTTTTTATCAAAATGTTTGTCTAAATTTCTATCATTTTTTTCGAACATAATTGAAATTATCTCCTATTTTGCACACTGCAGACCAACAGTCTAACTATGGTAGTTTCCATTTCTACTCATTAATAATAGATGTTTTATGATCTAGTGTATGTATTAAGTGATATATGTTTATTCTGGATACCTCAAGATTTGATCTGTGATTGTTTGAAATTTATAATTGCAGGGTTAAATATTATTTAATATCAAATAAAAACAAAATTCAATATTATTTACTTTATTCATTGTAGACAAAAGGTTAATTATTAATGTCAAGCCACTCTAAATTTAATATATAATACAAAATATTGGTTATTTTACATTTATGCAATGAATCAATCTAAGCAGCCTATGGACTCCAAACTTTAGTTTATATATATGTATACATATGTATATATATATATATATATATATATATATATATATACATATATATATATATAAATACTAATTTAAAAATACATCCACTTATACACTTAGTTAATGACAGCTAAATAAAACCATTTTAATAATCTATCTTCTTTCAGGAATTGGTAATAATAAATTGATAAACCATAAATATTTTAAATCCAATATCTAAGGAATCTTGGATAATAATTAATTAATCATTTTAAAAATATTTATCTTTTACTAATATAATATTTATTATTATACTATTATATTATGATCCCATGTTGTATATATTATATATAAATATATTTAAAGAAATACAATGAAAATGATTATTATTTGTTGTCTAGCATGACAACTAAAGCAGTGTATGAATAAGGGTAATTTATTAAGTAAGAATGGAAAATGTCATGATAATATAAAGATTAGTGTACGTAGTGTGTTCCCTGAAGTGTAACGGATAAGGTTCAGTGAACACGTATTAGATAAACAGGATATATATAGCATCACATTTACGTGGAAAGCAAATCGGAACCATCGTACAAAGATACAGTGCGTAGTGGTATTAGGATCTGCGGAGTATACGGGAAGTAGCACTTGGGAGGAGGGGAGTAGCACTTGGGATGAGGGGAGTAGCATTTGGGAGGAGGGGAGTAGCACTTGGGAGGAGGGGAGTAGCACTTGGGAGGAGGGGAGTAGCACTTGTGAGGAGGGGAGTAGCACTTGGGATTAGGGGAGTAGCACTTGGGATTAGGGAAGTAGCACTTGAGAGGAGGGGAGTAGCACTTGGGAGGAGGGGAGTAGCACTTGGGAGGAGGGAAGTAGCACTTGGGATGAGGGGAGTAGCACTTGGGAGGAGGGAAGTAGCACTTGGGCGGAGGGGAGTAGCACTTGGGATGAAGGGAGTAGCACTTGGGAGGAGGGGAGTAGCACTTGGGAGGAGGGGAGTAGCGCTTGGGATGAGGGGAGTAGCGTTTGGGATGAGGGGAGTAGCACTTGGGAGGAGGGGAGTAGCACTTGGGAGGAGGGGAGTAGCACTTGGGAGGAGGGGAGTAGCACTTGGGAGGAGGGGAGTAGCACTTGGGATGAGGGGAGTAGCACTTGGAAGGGGGGGGGAGTAGCACTTGGGATTAGGGGAGTAGCACTTGGGATTAAGGGAGTAGCACTTGGGAGGAGGGGAGTAGCACTTGGGATGAGGGGAGTAGCACTTGGGATGAGGGGAGTAGCACTTGGGATTAGGGGAGTAGCACTTGGGATGAGGGAAGTAGCACTTGGGAGGGGGGAGTAGCACTTGGGAGGGGGGGAGTAGCACTTAGGATGAGGGGAGTAGCGCTTGGGATTAGGGGAGTAGCACTTGGGAGGGGGGGAGTAGCACTTGGGATTAGGGGAGTAGCACTTGGGATGAGGGGAGTAGCACTTGGGAGGAGGGGAGTAGCACTTGGGAAGATGGGGGGAGTAGCACTTGAGATTAGGGGAATATCACTTGGGATTAGGGAAGTAGCACTTGGGAGGAGGGGAGTAGCACTTGGGATGAGGCGAGTAGCACTTCGGATGAGGGGAGTAGCACTTGGGAGGAGGGAAGTAGCACTTGGGCGGAGGGGAGTAGCACTTGGGAAGATGGGGGGTAGCACTTGGGATGAGGGGAGTAGCACTTGAGATGAGGGGAGTAGCACTTGGGAGGAGGGGAGTAGCACTTGGGATGAGGGAAGTAGCACTTGGGATGAGGGGAGTAGCACTTGGGAGGAGGGGAGTAGCACTTGGGATGAGGGAAGTAGCACTTGGGATGAGGGGAGTAGCACTTGGGAGGAGGGGAGTAGCACTTGGGAGGAGGGGAGTAGCACTTGGGATGAGGGGAGAGCGACGACCTCGAATGCTTAGTCCGAGGTTTCAACTAAGTTCAGCAAGTTGTATGACTTCGAGCGGCTCCTCGCCATCGTCTCTCGCAACATTACCAACTAACGTCGCATCTCCTTTTTGAGGGAGGACAGGAATTATTACGATTATTAGTACTTTGATATCTATAGACATTATAATGTGGTCCTAGCGCGTCTATATGCATTTCCCTGAGGTTTAACTATATCATAAGAGTAGGAGCTCTATTCTCTTACTATCTAGCGTTGCTTTATTTCACATGTGGTTGATGGGTGTCGTACATAAAATGGCTCTTTTGGTATTTATATCTCTTTCGTCGTGTTCCTTCGTCCTAGTATCTATTTCTTATTTAGCTTGTATTGCTTCTTGAGCGGGTGGGTGCGATGCATAGAGTTCTGGCTGTTACTCTGGCGGAATACAAAATGATAGGGACTAGGGTTCCCAACATCGTTTGGTGTTTTCCTCCAAGATAGCAGTGCTGCTTTAAGGTTACACGAGGGAGTCTTCTTAATGATACGATTGACTCTCCGGACGTATCTTTCTATTAGACAATTTGATTCAGGATTGTACGGGCTATAGGCGATATGTTAGAAGTTCCGTTTGATGAGAAAGTTGTAAACACTGGTTATGAAAAATGCGGACCATTCTTTGTGTACAGGTAACCAGGAATTGCAAATAATGAGAACATTGGCATTAGCTTACTGATGATAGATTCTCACGTTGAGTTTGGATGTAGCAAGTGTTGTATCGGGTATTTTGTGAAGTAATCTACCGTCGATATAGGCGCGGTTGTTACGTTGAAGGAGGTTGCTAAGGAGGTTGCTAAGGAGTTTGATAAGGAGGTTGCTAAGGAGGTTGCTAAGGAGGTTGCTAAGGAGTTTGATAAGGAGGTTGCTAAGGAGGTTGCTAAGGAGGTTGCTAAGGAGGTTGCTAAGGAGTTTGATAAGGAGGTTGCTAAGGAGGTTGCTAAGGAGGTTGTTAAGGAGGTTGCTAAGGAGGTTGCTAAGGAGGTTGCTGAGAGCTGCCAATGACATCGTGGTAGGTCACGTTAGGTTGGTGGATGTTTCTACTGTCATCTGACATGCATTTGGCAGCCTTCACAGTCATTTACTTACTTCTGAAGGTTATTACGCAATGATGATTATGACGGAGTAGCTAGATCATCTTATCTTCATGTAGTTTCCTCATTACCATAGACTTCGATATTTCTGATATCAATGTCGCGAGTCCCTTGTAGATAATGTATTTATTATAACCAATTTCGTCTCTATATAGTAAATACTTCCGTTCACATTTGTTCAAATGTCGCCTGTCTTTTGGCAATCCATTCTTTATCAACTTCTTCAGGTCGTTCGTTTCAGGGTCGTCTTTCTAGAATAGTTGTACACAGTTGTTGGTCTGCTGTTTGAAGTTTACGAAATTCAAGGCTGCTATTTCACTTACATGTCTCATTTGAGAGAGGGAGTGTCTCGCTAGGTGGTCAACCAGAAGCATCTCCTAACTTTATATATATATATATATATATATATATATATATATATATATATAAGTTAAAAATATAAAACATTATTTTGAGATTTTGTTTATCACAACTGAGTTAATTATAACTTCATGTGTAATTATAAAGTGTAGTAAATCGTTATTGTTAATCAATGTTTTAATTCTAAATATATCTAATTTTATAGAAAATTTCTTTAAATTACAAATATCATTGATTTGAAATTTCAAAATATTTAGCTAATTTTTAAATTGTATTTCAATCAAATAGTATTTTAAAGATATCGCATGATATAACGGTTAGATTATGAGGTATATTTTATATATAAATATAATTAAATATATATATATACAATAATATAAAGAGTAATTATAATGCTATACATATTATTTCAATATTTAAAATATCGCCCATATAAATAAGTTATTTACAAGATATAAAATATTTTAAAATATATCTTATTTATTTATATAAAACAGGAACATTTTAAACATGAGGAAAAAGATTGACAATCGTATTAGAGTGTTAATTGAAAATGGAGTTATTCAAATGCACCGATCAATGTTTGTAGTGGTAGGAGATAAAGCTAAAGAACAGGTTAATCTTGTGTGATTTCTTATTTAATTCTAAAAAATAAAATTGTTATGATATATTCATAATTATTAAAATACATATTCTTATATCTATTAGATATCATTTATACAATATATAGGTTGTTATTCTTCATCATATGCTTTCAAAAGCATCTGTCAAAGCTCGTCCTTCAGTGCTGTGGTGCTATAAAAAAGAATTGGGTTTTAGCAGGTTATTTGATTATATACTATAGTATATTATTAATTATATATAAGAGTGTTATACAATTTAATTAATATAATAAATTGTGTTAAATCTTTATGTTTATATCTTTATCTTTATTGTTCCTAATTTTTACGATTTATTTTTATCTATATTAGAAGATAATATAGTAGAGATCTTTCAAATGCATGTCCACTATATATTTAGTCACAAGAAAAAGAAAAAAGGAAAGTACTTTTCGACAAGTGAAGATGACCCGTTTAAATTATTCGTGGCAGCAACTCAAATCCGCTTTTGTTATTATTCTGAAACCCACAAGATTCTCGGCAGCACTTATGGCATGTGCGTTTTACAGGTTTCAACCAAGTAGATATGAATTAGATACAAGTAGATATGATTTATATACAAGTAGATATGATTTAGATACAAGTAGATATGATTTAGGTACAAGTAACGATCAAGTAGATATGATATAGATACAAGTAACGATCAAGTAGATATGATTTAGGTACAAGTAACGATCAAGTAGATATGATTTAGATACAAGTAGATATGATTTAGATACAAGTAATGATCGAGTAGATATGATTTAGATACAAGTAATGATCGAGTAGATATGATTTAGATACAAGTATCAACCAAGTAGATATGATTTAGATACAAGTAGATATGATTTAGATACAAGTAATGATCGAGTAGATATGATTTAGATACAAGTAATGATCGAGTAGATATGATTTAGATACAAGTAGATATGATTTAGATACAAGTAATGATTGAGTAGATATGATTTAGATACAAGTATCAACCAAGTAGATATGATTTAGATACAAGTAACGACCAAGTAGATATGATTTAGATACAAGTAACGATCAAGTAGATATGATTTAGATACAAGTAACGTTCAAGTAGATATGATTTAGATACAAGTAGATATGATTTAGATACAAGTAGATATGATTTAGATACAAGTAACGATCAAGTAGATATGATTTAGATACAAGTAACGATCAAGTAGATATGATTTAGATACAAGTAGATATGATTTAGGTACAAGTAGATATGATTTAGATACAAGTAACGATCAAGTAGATATGATTTAGATACAAGTAACGATCAAGTAGATATGATTTAGATACAAGTAGATATGATTTAGATACAAGTAACGATCAAGTAGATATGATTTAGGTACAAGTAGATATGATTTAGATACAAGTAACGATCAAGTAGATATGATTTAGATACAAGTAGATATGATTTAGGTACAAGTAGATATGATTTAGGTACAAGTAGATATGATTTAGATACAAGTAACGATCAAGTAGATATGATTTAGGTACAAGTAGATATGATTTAGGTACAAGTAGATATGATTTAGATACAAGTAACGATCAAGTAGATATGATTTAGGTACAAGTAGATATGATTTAGGTACAAGTAGATATGATTTAGATACAAGTAACGATCAAGTAGATATGATTTAGGTACAAGTAGATATGATTTAGGTACAAGTAGATATGATTTAGGTATATGATCTGGTACAATTAGAGACTTCTATATACATTTATAGTATAACCCCATACACCCCATACACCCCATACACCCCTTACACTTTATACTCCTAACCCTAGATACTCCTAACCCCATACCCTACCAATGACTTACCCCACGCACTCCTAACCCTATACACCCCTTACCCCACTAACACCTAACCCTATACAATCCTTACCCCACTAACACCTAACCCTATACAACCCTACCCCACTAACACCTAACCCTATACACCCCTTACCTCACTAACACCTAACCCTATACACCCCCTACCCCACTAACACCTAACCCTATACACCCCTTACCCCACTAACACCTAACCCTATACACCCTTTACCCCACTAACACCTAACCCCACTAACACCTAACCCTATACACCCTTTACCCCACTAACACCTAACCCTATACACCCCTTACCCCACTAACACCTAACCCTATACACCCTTTACCCCACTAACACCTAACTCTATAAACATGAAAAGGACTTTGAGGCATTGACTCCAAACTTATTAGCGAGGACTATTGAAACAGTTGAAGGTGGTGGTTTGGTGGTACTGTTACTCAGAAGCATTGCCAGTCTGAAACAGCTTTACACCATGACAATGGTACGTAGAGTTCATTTCTTAGTTTTAACAAATGCTATACATTAGAGGGACTTATGACAAAAATTAAATAATGTGATGTTCAATTGTTATTGTTTTGGTAAAAATACCAACCAAGTGGTTCTATCTGAGGTATATAGTCTAATACATTAATGTACCTCTATATCCATGTGGATATAGAGTTGCATTTGCCCTTTATAGAATACATCGGTGAATATAATCGATAATTATGAATGAAAAAACTACAAATTAATAATTTGTGATTCTAAAAATGACGAAAAAAACTTGAGTTGAAATTATAATTTAAAATCAATTATTTGCAGGACGTTCATTCTCGCTTTAGAACCGAATCCCATCAGGACGTCGTTTGTAGATTTAATGAAAGGTGAGTTTGTATAGTTAAGATGAATTCCCCTCCCCTCCCCTCCCCTCCCCTCCCTCCCCTCCCCTCCCTCCCCTCCCCTCCCCTCCCCTCCCCTCCCCTCCCCTCCCCTCCCTCCCCTCCCCTCCCCTCCCCTCCCCTCCCCTCCCCTCCCCTCCCCTCCCCTCCCCTCCCTCCCCTCCCCTCCCCTCCCCTCCCCTCCCCTCCCCTCCCCTCCCCTCCCTCCCCTCCCCTCCCCTCCCTCCCCTCCCCTCCCCTCCCCTCCCCTCCCCTCCCCTCCCTCCCCTCCCCTCCCCTCCCCTCCCCTCCCTCCCCTCCCCTCCCCTCCCCTCCCCCACATCCCCCCACTTCCTCCCCTCCCCCCACATCCCCCCACTTCCTCCCTCCCCCCACATCCTCCCACATCCTCCCCTCCCCTCAGATTCATCT
>OZ038316.1:4249468-4273642 GCA_964035775.1 Osedax frankpressi | reverse complement strand
TCCCCCCACTTCCTCCCCTCCCCCCACATCCCCCCACTTCCTCCCCTCCCCCCACATCCTCCCACATCCTCCCCTCCCCTCAGATTCATCTTATCTCTGGCATCGTGTGCCAACTGCATGCTAATTGATGATCAGCTGCGATTAATGCCCACGTCATCGGCTGCATTGTCAGTGAAACCTCTTCCCGCTGACCACTCCTCCTCCTCGAACTCCTCCTCCTCCGAGCACTCCGCTGCTGAACTCTCCAAACTCAAGGACGCATTACGCGAGACTCAACCAGTCGGAGCTCTTGTGGCTTGCTGCAAAACCCTCGATCAGGTTTTGCTAATGTGTGTAGATTTGCCTACTACCTCTACCTACTACCTACTACCTCTACCTACTACCTCTAACTACTACCTCTACCTACTACCTCTACCTACTACCTCTCCTACTACCTCTTTCTACTACCATTACCTATTGCCTCTCCTAATACCACTACCTACTACCTCTACCCACTACTTCTACCAACTACCTCTACCTACTACCTCTACCTACTACCTCTCCTACTACCTCTACCTACTACCTACTTCCTCTACCTACTACCTACTACCTCTACCTACTACCTATCCTACTACCTCTACCTACTACCTCTTTCTACTACCTCTACCTATTGCCTCTCCTAATACCACTACCTACTACCTCTACCTACTACCTCTACCTACTACCTCTACCTATTGCCTCTCCTAATACCACTACCTACTACCTCTGCCTACTACCTCTACCTACTACCTCTACCTACTACATCTACCTATTGCCTCTCCTAATACCACTACCTACTACCTCTGCCTACTTCCTCTACCTACTACCTTTACCTATTGCCTCTCCTACTACCTCTACCTACTACCTCTACCTACTCTCCTACTACATCTCCTATTGTCTCTTCTGCTACATAATCTATTATCTATTTATTTTATTGTCTCCTGTATTTGCCTAGTAATTATTTAGATGCCACTTTCGCGGTGGATTTTCATGTAATTCAAACTTACTTCCATAGAAATGTGTTAAAACCCTTAACAATAGATTATTGTATATACCTAGAATTGTAACACTACGAATATAAAATAGTACTCGCCGAGCACCATTACTTCTCGAATTCTAATTCCCCTTCCCACCGACCCCAGGGCAAAGCGGTGCTCAAATTCATCGACGCCATCTCGGAGAAGACGCTACGCACCACCGTTACGATGACCGCCGCCAGGGGTCGTGGTAAGTCGGCAGCCCTGGGCCTCGCTATGGCCAGTGCCCTCGCTTTCGGCTACTCGAACATATTCGTGACGGCTCCGAGTCCGGAGAACCTGGCCACCATGTTCCAATTCGTCTTCAAGGGCTTCGACGCCCTCGAGTACCAGGTTAGCCCGGAAGTAGGGTTATGTAGCGATGGGTAGAGGGTAGGGTGTCGTAATGATGGGTAGGGTGGTTTTGTTGAACTTTGGAACATGTTCTAAATAGTTTACCAATACGATTGTGTATTGGGCTATTTCGTGTGTGTTTCCATTAAAATACACAAAACACCCTATAAATAGTAAATACCCAATAAACAATAAACAATAAACATTAAACAATAAACACACAATAAACAATAAACATCCAATAAACAATAAACATCCAATAAATAATAAACACCCAATAAATAATAAACATCCAATAAATAATAAACACACAATAAACAATAAACATCCAATAAATAATAAACATCCAATAAATAATAAATACACAATAAATAATAAACATCCAATAAATAATAAACAATAAACACCCAATAAACAATAAACACACAATAATTCCTTTAGAATGTAAATAGTAAACCTACTAAGTTTCTTTCATATTATTATTAAATGAAAATATTTCATTATTGCTATTCATTTATTTTTGGTGAAATGTATTAAATTCTATATTTAATTGTCAGATATGTTTGTGGGTGAAATTCTGCTTTAATTTGTTGATTGGCAGATATTTTTATATCTAAATGATTCTAGAAGATTCTTCATGATTTATTTTGAATCTAGATAATTTAATCTGGTTGTATTCTAGTATTAGCAGATGATTTAAAAGCCTACTACTTTTACTTATACTATAACCCATCCTATCCTATCTTATCCCCTGGGTAACTCAACCTCGTATCTACAAATTCCATCTCACCATCGCACAACCCCCATCTCGTGCCCGATACATCCCCACGCAACTCCCAAACCCAAACCCTACACTCAGGAGCACCTCGACTACGAGATTGTGCAATCTACAAACGCAGAATTTAATCGGGCCATAGTACGGGTGAACGTGTTCCGCGAGCACCGCCAGACCATTCAGTACATCCATCCCGCTGACGCTCACAAACTCGGTCAAGCGGAATTAGTGTGTATAGATGAAGCCGCTGCAATACCTTTGCCACTGGTCAAGAAGTTATTCGGACCCTATCTGGTCTTCATGTCATCCACTATTAATGGGTTAGATTTTGTCACCATTAATAAGTTAAGTGTTGTCACCATTAATAAGTTAAGTGTTGTCACCATTAATAAGTTAAGTGTTGTCACCATTAATAAGTTAAGTGTTGTCACCATTAATAAGTTAAGTGTTGTCACCATTAATAAGTTAAGTGTTGTCACCATTAATAAGTTAAGTGTTGTCACCTTTAATAAGTTAAGTGTTGTCAACATTAATAAGTTAAGTGTTGTCACCATTAATAAGTTAAGTGTTGTCACCATTAATAAGTTAAGTGTTGTCACCATTAATAAGTTAAGTGTTGTCACCATTAATAAGTTAAGTGTTGTCACCATTAATAAGTTAAGTGTTGTCACCTTTAATAAGTTAAGTGTTGTCAACATTAATAAGTTAAGTGTTGTCACCATTAATAAGTTAAGTGTTGTCACCATTAATAAGTTAAGTGTTGTCACCATTAATAAGTTAAGTGTTGTCACCATTAATAAGTTAAGTGTTGTCACCATTAATAAGTTAAGTGTTGTCACCATTAATAAGTTAAGTGTTGTCACCATTAATAAGTTAAGTGTTGTCACCATTAATAAGTTAAGTGTTGTCACCATTAATAAGTTAAGTGTTGTCACCATTAATAAGTTAAGTGTTGTCACCATTAATAAGTTAAGTGTTGTCACCATTAATAAGTTAAGTGTTGTCACCATTAATAAGTTAAGTGTTGTCACCATTAATAAGTTAAGTGTTGTCACCATTAATAAGTTAAGTGTTGTCACCATTAATAAGTTAAGTGTTGTCACCATTAATAAGTTAAGTGTTGTCACCATTAATAAGTTAAGTGTTGTCACCTTTAATAAGTTAAGTGTTGTCACCATTAATAAGTTAAGTGTTGTCACCTTTAATAAGTTAAGTGTTGTCACCATTAATAAGTTAAGTGTTGTCACCTTTAATAAGTTAAGTGTTGTCACCATTAATAAGTTAAGTGTTGTCACCATTAATAAGTTAAGTGTTGTCACCATTAATAAGTTAAGTGTTGTCACCATTAATAAGTTAAGTGTTGTCACCATTAATAAGTTAAGTGTTGTCACCATTAATAAGTTAAGTGTTGTCACCATTAATAAGTTAAGTGTTGTCACCATTAATAAGTTAAGTGTTGTCACCTTTAATAAGTTAAGTGTTGTCACCATTAATAAGTTAAGTGTTGTCACCTTTAATAAGTTAAGTGTTGTCACCATTAATAAGTTAAGTGTTGTCACCATTAATAAGTTAAGTGTTGTCACCATTAATAAGTTAAGTGTTGTCACCTTTAATAAGTTAAGTGTTGTCACCATTAATAAGTTAAGTGTTGTCACCTTTAATAAGTTAAGTGTTGTCACCATTAATAAGTTAAGTGTTGTCACCTTTAATAAGTTAAGTGTTGTCACCTTTAATAAGTTAGCTGTTGTCAACATTAATAAGTTAAGTGTTGTCACCATTAATAAGTTAAGTGTTGTCAACATTAATAAGTTAAGTGTTGTCACCATTAATAAGTTAGCTGTTGGCATTTTGAAGGAGGTATTCCCGGTGTTCTGAGATCATAATGAATATTTTCATTATTTAATCAATCATTTATTATCAAAGCACTCTAATATTATTTCAATAACAATTTTATTACACATTTGTGAATGTGTGGGTGATAAATTAACCACAAATAATATGACTTAATTATTTCACTTATTATGAATGGGGCGTTATTGAATTATATTAATGGAGGCTTCTCATTGCAGATACGAAGGTACAGGCAGGTCATTGTCTTTGAAGCTTATCCAACAATTGAGAACTCAAAATCAAGCTTTCGGCAACACAACAACGAAGACTGCAACTGGAGAAGTCAGCAAATCCACGACAGGTTTTGTGTGATAAGAGGGGAGTGTAAGGAAATGTAGTGAGAGATGGAGAGATGGAGATAGGCTGTGGGATAGGCTGTGGGAGATATGGAGGGAGATGAGGAGGGAGATGAGGAAGGAGATATAATATATAGATAAATGTATATATTTTTTTCTCATACCTAGAAATATATAATTATTAACAGAAGCCAAAAGAAAAAGCTTTAATTCTATTGTTATTATAGTTATTGTTTTTAATGCGAACCTGTGAATTGATAATTTATGTAACTTCTATATTTCATTTTAATTCGTAACCTGATTGAACATAAAACCACCAACTTTTTAACAAAAGAAGATTTACATTTATTTTAATGGGAAATTTTCTCTATAATCAAAACAATATTTTTCATCCTAAATATATTTTTAATTCATTCGTTTGATTTGGAGATTTGTATCGAATGATTATGGAAATGAATTTAATAATGGAATCCTATATTCAAAGTTGTAGAGGGATATTGTATACTTTAATATCTAGTATTGGAAATTATCGTTCAATTAGTAGCTATACAAATTTGAAGTTATATTTGCAATGAAGACTAATGAGATTATAGTAGAAAGATGATTTGCAGTAAAGTATTAATAAATTATAATTTTGAAATTTTCTAGTAATAAAAAATAGATATTTAAAATGTATAGAATTATTATCTCTCACTCCCATTCACTCTCTTGCCATCCCCTTTCACTCCCATTCACTCTCTTGCCATCCCCTTTCACTCCCATTCACTCTCTTGCCATCCCCTTTCACTCCCATTCACTCTCTTGCCATCCCCTTTCACTCCCATTCACTCTCTTGCCATCCCCTTTCACTCCCATTCACTCTCTTGCCATCCCCTTTCACTCCCATTCACTCTCTTGCCATCCCCTTTCACTCCCATTCACTCTCTTACTATCCCCTTTCACTCCCATTCACTCTCTTGCCATCCCCTTTCACTCCCATTCACTCTCTTGCCATCCCCTTTCACTCCCATTCACTCTCTTGCCATCCCCTTTCACTGCCTTCGACTGACCACCTCAGGTCGAGTTCTTCACGAGATCACACTCGAGGAGTCCATTCGCTACCATAACGGTGACCTCATCGAGTCCTGGCTGTCAAGTTTGCTCTGCCTCGACGCCACGATAGTGAAACCAATCTCGTCTGGTTGGCGAGGCGTTCACGTCGACTTGTGTACTCTATCTTAGTTCTGGCAGGCGCTATAACTAACACTATGGCTAATGTATTACTAACGCTATAGCTAACGCTCTAACTAACGCTATAACTAACACTATAACTAACTCTATGACTAACACTATAACTAACTATATGGCTAATGCTATAACTAACTCTATAACTAACGCTTTAAATAACGCTATAATTAACGCTATAACTAACACTATAACTAACACTATAACTAATGCTATAACTAACTCTATAGCTAACTCTATGGCTGGTGCTATAACTAACTCTATGGCTAACACTATGGCTAACGCTATATCTAACTCTATAGCTAACACTATGGCTAACACTATAGCTAACGCTCTAACTAACGCTATAACTAACGCTATGACTAACGCTATAACTAACGCTATATCTAACTCTATAACTAACACTATGGCTAACACTATAAATAACGCTCTAACTAACGCTCTAACTAACGCTCTAACTAACGCTATGACTAACACTATGGCTAACGCTTTAACTAACGCTATAACTAACGCTATAACTAACCCTATAACTAACTCTATAACTAACTCTATAACTAACTCTATAACTAACTCTATAACTAACTCTATAACTAACCCTATAACTAACGCTATAACTAACGCTATAACTAACGCTCTAACTAACGCTATAACTAACGCTATAACTAACCCTATAACTAACTCTATAACTAACTCTATAACTAACTCTATAACTAACGCTATAACTAACGCTATAACTAACGCTATAACTAACGCTATAACTAACGCTATAACTAACGCTATAACTAACGCTATGGCTAACGCTATAACTAACGCTATAACTAACGCTATGGCTAACGCTATAACTAACGCTATAACTAACGCTATAATTAACGCTATAACTAATGCTATAACTAACTCTATAACTAATGCTATAACTAACTCTATAACTAACTCTATAACTAACCCTATAACTAACTCTATAACTAACGCTATAACTAACGCTATAACTAACGCTATAACTAACGCTATAACTAAAGCTATAACTAACTCTATAACTATCGCTATAACTAACACTATGGCTAACGCTATAACTAACACTATAACTAACACTATAACTAACGCTATAACTAACACTATGGCTAACGCTATAACTAACACTATAACTAACACTATAACTAACGCTATAACTAACGCTATAACTAACAAAATTCTTATTTGAATGAAACAAATTTATATTTAAAATAACATTTCAATATAAATTTAGACTTATTTTATAAGCAATAATTATAGAATGCCTTCGTTTGAACCAATTAATTCGGTCAACATATCTATTTATAGACATATATATTGTTTGACCTCAGGTTGTCCTGTGCCCGCATCATGTGACCTTTACTACGTGAACCGCGACACTCTGTTCTCGTACCATTCCGCCAGCGAAGCATTCCTCCAACGACTCATGTCCTTGTACGTGTCCTCCCACTATAAAGTTTGTGTTCAACCAACACCCCGACGTACGTAAACTACCATCGAGTTCATTTACCACAAACTTAAAGACTTTATTGCTGTAGTTATATTTTCCTCTTAAGCTCGATTAATCCGCACCCCGCAGAACACGCCCAACGACCTTCAGATGTTAGCCGACGCCCCTGCCCACCACATATTCTGCCTGCTGGGTCCAGTAGACCCCACCACCAGCAAATTGCCCGAAGTGCTCTGCGTATTGCAGGTACGATCCGAAATTTGCGTTAATTCCAATTTCTATGGGACGCCATTAAATAAATAGTATTTTTCGCATTTTGCGTTTATTCATATTCAGATTCGATGCGAGAATATTTGAAGTCTTTCTTCGCAAACAAGAACTCCGTCGTTGGCATTGAATTTTTAAGAATTTTTGATGTTTCGTATCCATTAGAAAAATATTCCAAATTCGTCGATTTCGCTATTATATGCAAAGCGGGAGTTGGCTGTGGTGTAATGTTGTCTTTACATCGAATAGCTTGCCTTTACATCGAATAGCTTGTCTTTACATCGAATAGCTTGTCTTTACATCGAATAGCTTGTCTTTACATCGAATAGCTTGTCTTTACATCGAATAGCTTGTCTTTACATCGAATAGCTTGTCTTTACATCGAATAGCTTGCCTTTACATCGAATAGCTTGTCTTTACATCGAATAGCTTGCCTTTACATCGAATAGCTTGCCTTTACATCGAATAGCTTGCCTTTACATCGAATAGCTTGTCTTTACATCGAATAGCTTGTCTTTACATCGAATAGCTTGTCTTTACATCGAATAGCTTGTCTTTACATCGAATAGCTTGTCTTTACATCGAATAGCTTGTCTTTACATCGAATAGCTTGTCTTTACATCGAATAGCTTGTCTTTACATCGAATAGCTTGTCTTTACATCGAATAGCTTGCCTTTACATCGAATAGCTTGTCTTTACATCGAATAGCTTGCCTTTACATCGAATAGCTTGCCTTTACATCGAATAGCTTGTCTTTACATCGAATAGCTTGCCTTTACATCGAATAGCTTGTCTTTACATCGAATAGCTTGCCTTTACATCGAATAGCTTGCCTTTACATCGAATAGCTTGCCTTTACATCGAATAGCTTGTCTTTACATCGAATAGCTTGCCTTTACATCGAATAGCTTGTCTACATCGAATAGCTTGTCTTTACATCGAATAGCTTGCCTTTACATCGAATAGCTTGTCTTTACATCGAATAGCTTGTCTTTACATCGAATAGCTTGTCTTTACATCGAATAGCTTGTCTTTACATCGAATAGCTTGTCTTTACATCGAATAGCTTGTCTTTACATCGAATAGCTTGTCTTTACATCGAATAGCTTGTCTTTACATCGAATAGCTTGTCTTTACATCGAATAGCTTGTCTTTACATCGAATAGCTTGTCTTTACGTGAAAGTACTTGAGTCTAAGTACTTATTCGCAACATGTATCATCGTCATCATCTTCATCCCAGTTACAACCCTGCAGGTGTGTCTGGAAGGAGAGATTTCCCGTCAAACCATCATGAACAGCCTTTCGAGGGGCAAGAGGGCATCCGGTGATCTGATCCCGTGGACTATCTCCCAACAGGTTTATACTGCATATATACTGCATATATACTGCATATATACTGTATATATACTGCATATATACTGCATATATACTGCATATATACTGCATATATACTACATATATACTGCATATATACTGCAAATATACTGCATATATACTGCATATATACTGCATATATACTGCATATATACTGCATATATACTACATATATACTGAATATATACTGCATATATACTGCATATATACTGCATTTATACTGTATATATACTGCATATATACAGTGTTTTTACATATACTCATACTAGAGATTTTGTAATGCTTATTTTTGAGCAATAGTTTCTCTGACAATATTTATTTATTAATAATTTATTCTATAAAACTTAGAAATAAAACTCATCCATTAATATTTATCAAAGAATTTATTTTATAAAAATAATTAATAAATTTTCATCATTTTTATTTTACTTATTTTTCCTTTTTCTTTGCGATGACATCCGAGTATATAATCTTGTTTTTAGCTGATTGACCTTTGATTTCTGAGTCATTGGAGGATGTACGAGGTATGCGGTCTAGTTCTACGTAATTAACAAGTTGTTCATTCGTGTATTCATCATATGATCTTGCATAACCCTGAAATTGAATCGATATTGTATTGTTTCATTAATCGATTGCACTCTTAGAAATGTTATGTAATTTATGGCGTTGCGATAATGTATTATTTATTATTTCACAAATTACTTTAATTGGTCCAATCTCCTCGTAAAAATGCGTATCATTTTCTTTGTCATTTGTGGTTTCTTTCAATGTTTTATCATTTTCTTTTTTTGATCTAAAATATCGATATAATAATATTAGCAACGACAATCATTTTATTTATTATATTTTCTAATTGTTTTGTAACCTTTTATATTTCTTTACCGCGAAAATCGCAACAGTTATTAGAGCTATCAGAAGAGTACAAGACAAACCAATAGATAATCCTGAGTAAATGGTTTCCGTTGCAACGCATAAATACTTTATTATGATACAATTTCAGTGAAGTAAATAATTGTATAGAGTTTTAGAATTCTTATTTTTATATTAGCGTTCATTTGAATTCTTTCTCTACGATAACAATTTATTAGATAACCAATTATCGTGGATATGTTCATCTTCTCATGCGTGATCTCCGCGGACTTCGACGATGTTCCGATTAAGGTCACGACCTCATTAGTTGTTGTCGTCGACACCTCACTTGATATGTCTGAGGAAGTTAATAATCTTATTGTTATTGTCATCGGGTATATTTAGAAGACAATCATTGGGAGCAGATAATGTTTATATTGATATATTATTTTGAATAAATCACTTTTATAAACGAAATTTCATAAGTACTTTTATAAATGTAATTTTATAATTATTTTTATAAATGTAGTTTTATAATTACTTTTATAAATGTAATTTTATAATTACTTTTATAAATGTAATTTTATAATTACTTTTATAAAAGTACTTTTATACATAATTCCTGAATATTGCCCGACTTGATTTCATTTGACTTTAAGGAATGCAATATTAACCTTGCCAACACCAGATAGTTGTAACTAGAGTGTGGATAACCTTCACCTTTACAACTGTAGAAGATGTATTCATAAGAAGTCACCTCCATGGAACTCACTCTTCCAGATCTTCTGCATCTCACGATTACCTCGAGGAAACGTTTTTATTATTTCAATTGCTTTCCCTCGAAGACAATGAAATGAAACTCAGATTTGTGGCCAAATCAAATATAGTTCAGCCTAAAATATCTTAAACATCTACATTTACATTCACATCTACATCTACATTTATATCTACATTTACATCTACATTTACATCTACATTTACATCTACATCTACATTTACATCTACATTTACATCTACATCTACATCTACATCTACATCTACATCTACATCTACATCTACATCTACATTTACATCTACATCTACATTTACATTTACATCTACATTTACATCTACATCTACATTTACATTTACATCTACATCTACATTTACATTTACATCTACATTTACATCTACATTTACATCTACATTTACATCTACATCTACATTTACATCTACATCTACATTTACATCTACATTTACATCTACATTTACATCTACATCTACATCTACATTTACATTTACATCTACATTTACATTGACATCTACATTTACATCTACATCTACATCTACATTTACATCTACATCTACATCTACATTTACATCTACATTTACATTTACATCTACATCTACATTTACATTTACATCTACATTTACATCTACATCTACATTTACATTTACATCTACATCTACATTTACATCTACATCTACATCTACATCTACATCTACATCTACATCTACATTTACATCTACATCTACATTTACATTTACATCTACATTTACATCTACATCTACATTTACATCTACATCTACATTTACATCTACATTTACATCTACATTTACATCTACATCTACATTTACATCTACATTTACATTTACATCTAAACATTTAACTAAATGACACGACGTGGAATTGATTTTACTTGAATTTTGACACCAACTTGAATCATTGTGACTTTGCATTCGCTGACTCCGCGTTTCTCGCAGAGTTTCAATTGGTCGCTGTGTACAACCTCCGCGAGTCCGTCTCCGTTGTAATCGTTGCCTGTCTCCAATTCACACCGACTAAAGCACATTTAATGATATCTCATTCATTTTTCAATATTTGTTTCGGGCATTATTATTATCCGATCCGATTGTTGGTTCTATTGTCGAAATCGAATTATCGAATTTAGATTTGACCTACGTTTTGCACTTCCTCCAGAATGGTTGATCCTCTTGACCCGCAATCGGTTTGCTCGGACAATTCTCTAGCAAGGCAACGGTAGCGTTCACGATGCGAATTCTTTGCGTTTTACGGCACTGCAGCGTCAACGTGTTACGAGACCCCCAAATAGCGTAGTCGTAGTAAACTGTAGTTTGGGAAGATGTCTTAAGATGTCTTAAGATGGCTTAAGATGTCTTAATATGTCTTAAGATGTCTTAAGATGTCTTAAGATGTCTTAAGATGGCTTAAGATGTCTTAAGATGTCCCGGAAGTTTAATGGCATCATTTTTCTATATTTTGTGTTCGGTTTCGATGTAAGTCAATATTATGTTTACATTTATAATTATTTTTTTAAATTTCAAGTGAAATCATTTTATAAATTTAATAATAAAATAAACTGTAAAAAACTAGAATTGTGCAATTATTATTATTTTAATAATTTATAATTTGCATTTTTAGTTGATCAATTTATTAAATATAAATATCTATCTAATATAGAAGATGATAATGGACACATATTTATTAATAATTAACTTATATATACTTTTTAAAATATTTTATCATTTTAGTTATTTTTCCTGCTTATTTTACATCCTTTAGTTTTTGTATTTCTTCTCCATATTTTTCATTGATTACTTATTAAATCTATATCTAAATAAAATATAATTATATATAATAGATAATATAACTGCATTTTATTTTGAATGTCTATAAAACTGTTTAAAATGTATTCTAAAAAATCTCATATTTACTTACCATTGTCAGTTTTCACATTTCTGTAACTTATATGAACAAGCATGAATAACCAGTATGTGGTATGCATACTAAATATACACTGACCACTGTCCCTTCAATGTGAATGCATTATTTTTATGACCCATGGTATCGATATCATGTATAAATGTTCAGCTATGGGACGAATGTGTATTTTTATCTATCCTTCATATATACAAATAATTACATATTACCTTTCTCTAGATACATTTTTATACTAATAATAAAATCAACAATTTCTTTATTAGTTTCAAGACAACGAGTTCGGAGAGATGTCAGGAGGGAGAATTGTCAGAATAGCTTCCCACCCTGACTACCAAAGTGTTAATATTATAGTACTTAAATATTGTGTAGTGATAATTTCAAAATAATCACGTTGCAGACAATATTTCATTTTTATTATTTTTTCTTTTGAATTTACTAAAGCTCCAGAAAGTTTTTAGTTGTGCCAATTTTATATATTATCAATGTACCTTCATATCATATTACCAATATCTAATATTCATATTAAATGCATGGGAGCCGTTTAAAATATTTAATACAAATTAAATTTACTTTTTTAAATATTTAACAATATGTTTTAATGTTACATTATCTACCTTTCTATGAAATATTATATTGAACGTTATAAACGTTATATAAATAAGTAAAAATGAAATTTTGAATAATAATAGACCCTATTAAATAATAATATTTAATAAATAATAAATAAATGATTATTATATAAAAGTTTATAAAAATTAGGTATTCTATCAACTTTCAAATTTCAAAAAGTAATTTAAATATAATTATTTATTTGTTTACATTTGTAATTTCAATATAGGTGGCATTATAAGTAATTATGTATTATCCAATGAAATGAAAGTATTTTATTGCTAAAATTATCTCTGATATTATTTATTATACTTATTTATTTCTATATATAATTTGATTGATACATACATATTATTTCATTATGTAATTGCATTTATTAAAAATGGGTCGTAAAAAGAAATCCCAATTAATAATGATGATTAATAATGATCTAATGTATATAATAAATGTGAAATGAATTCAAAAATAATATTTCTATAAATAATAAATCATAATAATATAATTTAACAAACAAAACTGCAAACTTGTTTTCTCAGTTATTTATTTTTCACTTCCTGTTTTTAGTAGAATTTCTATTTCTCATCGAATATTTTATATTTTGTTCTCAAATTTTCACTTTATCGAGATATATTATAAACAAACAGAATACGTGTTTTTAATATAAAAATAATTATATATTTCCTAATATTAATAGTAATAAAAGTAATAAAAATATTATTTTCTAGAATTCGTATCGTACATAAATTTCTATTTATATAAACGTTAAAAAATGGACCCAAATTAAAGATGCATGTTTTTGATGCAATATAAAAAAAGTCGGTAAATATTAATATTTAGCTATAAGAATTATTATTTGATATCTTTACATTTCTTTCGTGAAACTGCCTCGATGTTCTTAACTCTTTTCTGCCATATTTACGTTGTCCTTCATCCTCTACCCTTTCCTACTCCCTAATCTCCAGATGGGCTACGGATCTCGTGCCGTCTCCATTCTTCAGTCGTACTACCAAGGCGACATTCAGAATCTGAGCGACGTCGACGAAGCCGATGAAATCACCGCCGCAGCCAACGTCGACGAGGAGGTTACGAGAATATGCTAATATTTGTTTAGTCGACGTAATTAGCAGAGGTTTGTCGTTTACCACTGACTCTAAATTGCCGGTTACATAACGAAGGCTATTTATTTGTTTGAATTCCGTTTCAACCGCGTCCGTCCGCAGGAAGTGGACCTTCTCGAAGAGCGGTTGGCGCCGCGTAAAGGTCTGCCGCCCCTGTTGAGTAAACTGTGCGATCGACCTCCCGAGAAACTCGACTATCTCGGCGTCAGCTTCGGCCTCACGCAGCCTTTGTTTACGTTCTGGAAGCGGTCCGGCTTCGTGCCTGTCTACCTTCGCCAGACTACGGTTGGAGCCCTTTAGCTAAGCGGAAGAGATTCCCGTTGCCTTAGGTTGCGTCTAAAAATCGACAGAAGATCTGCCGATGATTAGGACTGTCGAATGGTATCATCTTTTCACTAATAAAGATATTATTTGCATCTCTAGTAATTATTACATTAAAGGTGGTGCGTAAAACACGTAAAACACGTTCTAAACACATTCTAAACACATTCTAAACACATAGAACTTTATTCCGCCCATAAACAACAGAACGATTTGACCGGAGAACACTCGACCATAATGTTGAAAATATTGAACCACGACCCTACGCTGCTCGAGGTCACCGGGGAAGTAGGTCAAGGACTTGTCGGAAGCAATTTGAAGAAAACCGATTGGCTGATTTCCTATTGGCAGGGTTGGCAAAAGTTTTATAATAAGGAAATTTTATTTCCACATGTGACGTACGCAAAGGGATCAAATGAAAATAACCAATAGAGAAGTACTTGTCTAAAGTACTTGTCTAAAGTACTTGTCTAATTTCACTTATAGCATAGCAATGATTTAAATGTTCATAAATGATTTATTTATTCGATTTTAAAAAATTGTTATAAATGTATAAAATAAAAAAGTATGTTTAAATATTATTTATTGCGTGTTATTTAAAATATTGATTTGTAGATTTCCGTAGAAGATTCGTTTCCTTATTATCGTATGAATTCCGCTCTTTTGCATCTTCTCTGGCTCTTTCTTTGTTGAACTACGATTCTAAAACAAAAGGTAAGGAAAACAATAAAGAAAACATAAATTACTGGACTGGATTCATTCGTTGATTTATTAATTTAAAAATATAATTATAAGGATTCTAAGTTTTGAAGATTAAAAATAGTCGAAATATTGTAACTGTTTCCTCACCCCCAGCTCAACCCCATCTTATCCCCACATACCACAATCTTATCCCCACCTATCCTTAACTGTATCCTTACCTACCCCCATCTAAACCCCATCTCATCCACACCTTCCTCCACCTCATCCCCACCTTATGCCCAACCATATCCCCACCCCATCCCCACCTACCCCATCTGTATCCCCTCCTTATGCCAACCTCGACCGTCCAGATATGACCCGGATTGAACTGGAGGCCTACTTCACGCCATACGACCTTCAAAGACTGGATCTCTACAGTCGTAACATGGTAGACTACCACCTAATCATGGACCTCATGCCGTTGGTGGCACGTCTCTGTTTCCTCGGACGGTTCGACGTCAATTTCAGTCTCGTCCAATCCGTAAGTTTTCTTGATATTGTTTGAGTTGCTTTCATTTCTCCGGGAAGCTAATTAATGTAAAAATTCCATAGTCGTAATTTAAATAATTTTAATTTCACTTCATTTAATGAATATTTTTAATTACATTTCAATATTTTTCACTTCTTTTCAATATTTTTCATCATCGCCCGCAGTGGGAGATGTATTGGTTCCATATTAAATATGCTAGAATGTGCTAGAATGTGCTAGAATATGCTAGAATGGGCTAGAATATGCTAGAATGGGCTAGAATATGCTAGAATATGCTAGAATGTGCTTGAATATGCTATAATGGGCTAGAATGTGCTAGAACTGATTATCTTCGAGACTTTAAAGCTATATTTCTATTTTCTATTTACAGAAAAAGTGAATACTATAGTATTGATTATATATGAACAACATCAGATAACATATTATATTTTTATAATAATACATACAAAAAAAAAAGCTTACAATAAAATACATAAAGAAAATTTATTTTCAAAATTGTATTTTGGTTCTAATTTTTCCAAAAAATATTAGATTTTAATTTTTAAAACTGAGTTTTTAATTTCTTGTTATATTTGTATACATTGTATATACTATACATTGTAGTGTCATTAATTCCTAGCATATTTATATATATGTAAAAGTTAATGATTTTAGAAATACCAAAAAATAATAAATAATATAATTTAAGCTTAATAAATAAAACAATAATTAATGTTTATTGTTAAATTATATAAATTATATATGGATGAAAAATATTATTTTTAACCATCTGCTTCGATTTAGATTTTTTCACTCGAGGCTTTGTTCTTTATCACTTATGCAATTGAAATTCTATTACTTCTAAAAGATGCATATGGAGATAATATATAGTCGATTTATGAAATTTATAATTTATATCATAATTATTATTTAATAGCCATTAAACGTTGCCTTTTCATAATTACAAACACACGTCCATAAAATCATATATGATTTGATATAACAACAAATCTCTCTCGTATCATTGGCAATAACATATATTTGACCACACACTTATTATGTATTTATGACAATATTAAGTTTCTATCAAGTTTAATTGCGTTGTTTATCTATAAATTAATATTTTTTTACATTTAGAAATCAAATATATTTTCACTTTTATTATATAATCAACTAAATGGAAAACACCTGGACGTTTTCCAGGTGGAACTAATCAGTAAAGACATAATTTGTTGAAAACGTACTCGTTTAATTTACTTTATAATCTACATCTACAATCTCCTGTCGATTAATACGTAAATTGACCGTCGATATACACGTAGGCTATACTTCTGGCCATAGGCTTACAGCACAAAACCGTCGACGAATTTGCCAAGGAAATGGACCTGCCCGCCAGTCAAGTGCTCTCCCTGTTCAATCGCATCATCAAGAAAATCATCCAGGTGCCGCAGGCTATTGTAGTTTCATCCATTGTTCCGCGTATTACAATTAGACTAGCTTCGTCATCTCTAAATGCCAGTTGTAAACATCTATAAACTTCCATTAATGCCATAAACCTTTAAAAACGTCAACAAACCTTTATAAACGTCCATCGTTGACCACTAATTACTCCTATTGCGGTCAGTGCCTCGTCAAAGTGCAGGTCAAGGACATCGAGTCCTCTATGGTCATCAAAGAAGTCAACATGAACGACACCGGTATCTCATCGCTAAAAGATGAACTAGTTGGTATACCTGCGATTAACGTCCGAGAAAATTATCTCTCGGTCAAGCTTCACTGCCCACAGTTAATGGTGTTCTATGTTCTATTCTTCCAGTGCCTGGATGTTAATCCAGGCACTGGAAGAATGCTGGTTATGTTATTCTGGTTATGTTATCCTGGTCAGATAACTAAATTGTAAGGTATCAATTCGTATAGAAGTTTGACCAACGCTAGTGTTATTTAATAAGTGATTTGAATATCTAATGAAATGTATGAAAGGTAAAATCATGAATGGTATTTTATTTTACCGGCAGCTACAATTTATTATAATTGCATAATATTTATGAAATCAACTCTAAACTGGAGTTACCGTTATTATCTACATTGATCTGAATCCATAGCTTTTAAGTTAACGTACTTAAACCAATCTGAATTAAGTTGCATCACTAAATACTCCGTCGACCTTTACAAACTCATAACTCCTCCGACAACAGTCCGAAATGGAAAAGGAATACGCTTTGAAGAGAGCTGCCGACACGATGAAAGGACTTGACCTTCAGGAGTATTCGATTAAGGGCAACGAACAGGACTGGAGTTCGGTAAACATCGGTAAAGACGGCATCGTCAGCGTCAAGGGGTTAGTGTCGCAGATTCACTTTTATTACCCGTCATTTAATTTATCGCACAATCATAGAATCTCAATTTTAACTTTTTGCATCTTTATTGTTATATTATCTAACAATTAGTACAACCGAATTCTGTGCTGTATTATTATTTATTAATATGTCAGGTTTTTAAAAAACTAAAGGCATGCTCCGTGTCCTAGATATTAATCAATCAATTCGTTTATATAATTGTCCCGTAATTGGATGTGATGAATGCGTTCTTCTATTTAAACAAATCTTATAATGCAAGAACAAATGTTTTCCTGTGAAATTGGTTTCAATCTATTTTCATATTATATAATCTTCATGTGGTTTTATCTAAAAAAATTATTTTTAAAAATTTATATTAATATCGATTTGCTATGGCCTTGATTTATATTAGATGAAAGGTTTTCTACTGCACTATATTTGTTATTCTTTTGTGTACTTCGAGTAAAAGTACCTATGTACGTGCAAAGCAATCACTACTTCGACTTCTCATTTGTGAGATAGAAATCTCTTAATGAATATGGAAACAATGAAAATATGTGCATGCAAATATGTTTTTATGTTTATCATTTTAAAATATCTCTCGGTCAAGTTTCGCTACCCGCAGTCTACGTATATTTGGCTATATCATCTTTTGTTAACGATGTTCTGTTCTATTCTTCCAGTGCCTGGATGTTAATCGCTATCCTGGTCAGATAATTAAATTGTAGCGGTTATATCAATTACAGGCGATGCTGTACTTTCTTATTCATTATTATACTCGGTGCTCAAGGGATGATTATAATCATCTATTGTAAATATTGTATATGACTTAAATTAATACAGATTTATTTATTGATAATAATCTTGATTTTCATGGAAATTAACTTTTTACATTTCACAATTTATTTTACCTACAATTTACTCTTTGCATTGCAAAATTAATTTTTAATAAAATTATCTTTAATTATAGCAAAGGCAAAAATGATGGACGGAAAGAAGGTGTAAAAGAAGAATTGGATAAAATTATAGAAAGTGGTCCACCAAAGTATGCAAAAGGGAAAGGAAAACCGAAGAAAAAGAAATCTAAACATTAAAATTAAATTAATAAATTTATTAAAAAACTATTTTATTACAATAATAATGAATCACAGATTATGATAACAACTTATAAAATATATTTTTCACTTTAATAAATTTGACCTATTTTCAAATAGAATTTTTATATTTTCAAATTATTATTGTCGATAAATAATACAATTAAATATTGTGCTAGATTTCATTTCATTAATTTATTATTTTGATTTATATATTTATAGGTAGATTTTAATAATCTGGTGCACTAGTCTAATATTATAATAGTTTATTTATAGTTTAATGTGTTCTACCAAATATTGTTACATCTTCGGTTAAATATTTGTTAGAAAAAATGGCATTTAATATATAATTTAAATTGTTAATTATTAAGAATCTTGCATATTTCTTGAAATCAATTAGTTATATAACACAACAATATAACATTTTATAATTATTAGTAGAGTATTTGAATTAAAAAATACAATATATTAATTGTTAATTTAATAATTATTGATCTAAATAGTAGTATATTACATATTGTTATTACAAACTATATAATTTTATTAGGTAATTATTAAGAGAGCCCTATATAATATTAAATTAGTCCACTTTTCTGGTATATATTTAATAACAAATACAGCTACATATCATGTATTTTAAATTGACTTTTTATACAAATGGTTCATAATTATCTGTTACATTGTTATCTATTTACTATTCAATTATTTAGATTTAATTCATGAATTCTGTATTTTTGAATGTTCATAAATCGATTTTGTTATGATATATATCTAATATTTGTTATGATATGTCAATATTACCTCAATGTTGGATATATGATTATAGATAGTTGTTATGGTATATATGGATATATGATTATAGATAGTTTTTATGGTATATATGCATATATCTAATATTGGTTATAATATATATTTAGAGATATCTAATATGTGTTATGATATATAGATATATATAATATTTTTTAATTCATCATTGGATGTTTTAAAACTATTACATAAGTAATATAACTCTACAAATAATTTTTTTTATATTTAAAATACCCAAACAACATACAGATAATTTAGTTTTTTTGTTATATAATAAATGCGAAAATGTATTCTATTTACATTACAAATAGAGTATAAACACATGTTTATTTTAATTGAAAATAATGATATAAGATTTTAAATAGTTACATCATCTGGATTCTTGTATAATTTATTTAAATAATATAAGATGAATATAATAATAATTAGTTTCTGTTAAATCCTATGCGATACTATATGGTAGAGGATATTTCAAGTATATTTAATGTATTGCATTGAATTAGCAAAAATAGCAATATATTTATATTTATACTAAAGTCACTTAATATGTAACTTAATAGTAATTAAATAGTAATTAAATACCCATAGACAATTATAGACAATACCCATAGTTCATTATCAAGAATTACTTATATGCAAATGTCTCAAACATCAAACAATGATTTAATACAATAGATCGTGTCATTGAGGATACGGGTATCTAACATTTAGCAGAAGATGTCTGCATTATGAATATCCGATATCAAATGATTATACAAAACCATTGTTTAGTTAATATGATAGTTTTCAAGTTGTTTTATTTAAAATTATTTACGAATAAATACGGATCATAATAATAGAATTTATAAAGTTTATATATATATATATATATATATATATATATATATATATATATATATATATATATATCTATACACATATATATATATATATATATACATATATATATATATATATATATATATATATATATATATATATTTAGTATGCCTCTATTCCGTATATGAAATTCTTTCAGTGTAATATATATATGTAAATATGAATTACAAATGGTTCTAATATGTGGCATACATTTTACGATATATAAATTAATCGTTAACAACACGATGATAAAAAGGATGAACCTGTTGATATAAAATGGATGTCTATAAATAATTATTTGTGGGGAATAACTAAAGTTATAAAATATTTCATAGTTTACGCAAGTAAGTTTTAATTATAAAATTATTACGCACATTTGATTATGAACATTTGTGTAATAACATATTGTTTATCGGATAAACAACTACATAATATTTAAATAACAACGCAGTGGATTTATTAAATATATGTCAAATGATTAAATCAGCCATTTATATACGATTGTAAACTAGTTTTTATTGGAATTCGGTTAGAGAGATTAAATTTCTGCTCGTGATTGTACTTATTTCTAGTGGATTTCGTGGTCGCTACGGAATGGTAAGAACACACCGATTACAATCGGTTTATCTGATAAGAGAACCCACCCGACTACACACTAGCCTACATTTGTTTGTTACGATAATAGGGTATCTCGTTACCGACCCCCACCGTACTCCACCTATAAACCAAATTGCATATCGCTCACGTGTTCGATGACATAATCTCGGTTGGATTTTTTTCCGGGCCTAACGATGATGGTGACATTGTTAACGAAATTAATTCTTTAACTGTAATTGCAACGAGTGATTATTATAGCCGCGTACCGCGAACGCAATACGAACACTCGTTGGGTCCTTTCACTAAATCTTCGCACCGCTTTCTATATAATATATTTAAAGCAGGCGATTTACTAACCTGAAGTATGCGGGAGGTCTTCTAAAAACTAATACGATTACGAAATAGCGTAGTAGTTATTGCATACTTTCAATTCTATTTATTGGAGTGACTTATAAGATTTTTTCGTAAATACTTTTACTTGAAATTAAATTTTTTCTATAATTGTAGGGTTAATAATAAATACTAAATTTGCGTCATATTCGTTTTGAATCAATATACTAATATAATACTTTAGAAGTCTAAATAAATATAAATAAATAGTAGTATAAATAAATAAAGTAAGATCTGGATTATTATATATACATTTTGAATGATTTAAGATGGAGATCCATGCTAACGCTACTTTTATCATAGATAACACGTATTAGATCTATCGCTAAGTCGCCATAGATGTTGGAATCATTCTCCGTAAGACTTATCGATATCTCAGTTCTAGATAATCCTTTAAGAACATTAATGATGCGATATTAAAAAGTATTACATAATAATTTTACAACTATAGTTTTACACATTTCGAATATTATATATTATAGAATATTATGAATAATGATAGATGTAGTTAATCATATACAAATAATATTATGGTATTATTAGTATGTATATATAATTAGTATGATATATGTGTTATTGTATTTCATAGTGGTATAACAAACTCTCTAAAATATATGGAATATACTAGATATTTAATAACGATATCTTATAATATAGTATAATTCTATAATAGGTAATATGTATTATATATTATATCATATATCGCAAATCTCTTCTAAATAGTATATTTTAAATATAGTATATTTGTTAGAAGATTAACACAATGATATGCTAATAATAATATAGAACTATACATATAAACATATACTTACAAAAACATATATGTTGTGAGTTTGTCGGGTAATATAATCTCAAAATCATAATACCTTGTAATATATATACCTTGTATGTTACCTTAGGATATAGCAGGTTTAAAGGTGTCATTATAATTGTAGAACATGATGGATAGATTATTTAGCCTTGAATTCAATTATATATATATATATATATATATATATATATATATATATATATATATATATGTATATATTTCATTATAAAAAACTTATTTATAGTGTGTAGCTATTCGTAATAGCATTAATATATACAATGAGTTGACTAATGACCTCCTAAAGGTTTGTAGTTAAACTAGGACATAGTTTATATTAATGTGTATACATGCGAGGATGTTAATATATATATATATATATATATATATATATATATATATATATATATATATATATATATATATATATATGCTGGGATAATTTAATTTAACGGGTAATATTTAATTAAACAAACGAATGTATTACGATCGATTATAATAATTATAAATTCATATTTTATAATATGTTAAGGTCTGATTAAATGAATGCTTATACTTCTATACCAATAGTATAGTATATGTATAAACATATCATAACATATTATAATCTAAAGTAAACTAAATATCGATATATATATATTATATTTTGATACATCATATCATTAAATATGCATATGAAGTTATAAATATTGTAGCGTGAAGTATGAAAAAAGGTGGGTGCATGAGTGAGCACCATAAGTGAATATAAATACTGTTAGATTGGCACCCGGATGTCGTGTTACATGGGGAAACGCTGAGCCCCTATAACACACACACACCTGCGCACGCACGCACACACGCGAAATAGTAACCAGATTAATATCATAGAGTTGTCGTGATCCGTTAGTTCCAAGTGTAAACTTCAGTTACGAATATCGTTAAAGACGTATTCTCATCTCTTTGTGGGAGATAGCGGTGACCTTACATATATTGAACTTGTGTGCGTAATTATAAAAGCACGACGTATGCCAACTGAGTTAAATACGAATTTTAACTTATTGAATGACATGAATGACCTCTCTACGATTATAATCGTATTCGGGAATGAATATATCGGTTGAATTATGTAATTCTATAAAAACCTACACGACGATTTTATATAAGTATATCTGTACAAATATAGAACTATCGTAAGTTACCGTTTTATTTATTACTTCCATGAACATTGTCATCGGTTAACTGACTTACGAGTTATGTGGGTAATAAGGAAGTGGGCGTGGCTACCAGACCGAATTGTTGACTTAATAAATGATTACACGATAAACTCGATGACAACTTTGTGGTATGATGTGATGCAATCTGATTGCAACACTTGAGACATTAGCTTACGCACACCTACCTCATATCCTACTAATATGATAGTGACGTCATGGTAATTATATAGTATTATAGCAGTAATTATATAGTATTATAGCAGTAATTATATAGTATTATAGCAGTAATTATATAGTATTATAGCAGTAATTATATAGTATTATAGCAGTAATTATATAGTATTATAGCAGTAATTATATAGTATTATAGCAGTAATTATATAGTATTATAGCAGTAATTATATAGTATTATAGCAGTAATTATATAGTATTATAGCAGTAATTATATAGTATTATAGCAGTAATTATAGTAATTATATCGCTATTAAGAAAACATAACTTATTATTACATTTCTGTAATTATAATTCGCTATATTTGTAAATTAATTTTGAATTTTAATAACTGCTATTGGTTGTAAAAAAGA
>OZ038316.1:4229664-4249268 GCA_964035775.1 Osedax frankpressi | reverse complement strand
TATCTTGTCTATTTCCTCCGCAATACCGCTCGACCCCAAAACACCTCTCGACCCCAAAACACCTCTCGACCCCAAAACACCTCTCGACCCCAAAACACCTCTCGACCCCAAATCACCGCTCGACCCCAAAACACCTCTCGACCCCAAAACACCTCTCGACCCCAAAACACCGATCGACCCCAAAACACCGCTCGACCCCAAAACACCTCTCGACCCCAAAACACCTCTCGACCCCAAAACACCGATCGACCCCAAAACACCTCTCGACCCCAAAACACCTCTCGACCCCAAAACACCTCTCGACCCCAAAACACCGCTCGACCCCAAAACACCTCTCGACCCCAAAACACCGTTCGACCCCAAAACACCGTTCGACCCCAAAACACCTCTCGACCCCAAAACACCGCTCGACCCCAAATCACCGCTCGACCCCAAATCACCGCCTCCCAACCGAACTCTAGCCTCGAAGTCGAGGACATTTCGTCGATGAAAAAACAGCACGTCGTGAATTTCCTCGTGAAGACATTTGTCAGCGAATACGATTATTTCTTCCCCTGCGACAATCCGCAACTATCTCCGTACAAAGTTCACCTCAGCTACGTTAGTATTCAAGTACTCGCCGGACTGTGCGGTCAATGGGGAAGGGCGGCGTACTGGACCAATCAGGAGGCGACGCCGATGGCAGGAACTCTTTATTGGGGTAGTGGGGTATGGTGGACTAACAACTGGCGAGGGTATAGGTACAATGTTACAGGCTATGCAGGTGTAGTGGTGTAGTAGTGTAGTGGTGTAGTGGTGTAGAGGTGTAGTGGTGTAGTGGTGTAGAGGTGTAGAGGTGTAGTGGTGTAGTGGTGTAGTGGTGTAGTGGTGTAGAGGTGTAGTGGTGTAGTGGTGTAGTGGTGTAGTGGTGTAATGGTGTAGTGGTGTAGTGGTGTAGTGCTGTAGTGGTGTAGTGGTGTAATGGTGTAGTGGTGTAATGGTGTAGTGGTGTAGTGGTGTAGTGGTGTAATGGTGTAGAGGTATGTAATGGTGTAGTGGTGTAGTGGTGTAGTGGTGTAGTGGTATAGTGGTGTAGTGGTGTAGTGGTGTAGTGGTGTAGTGGTGTAATGGTGTAATGGTGTAGTGGTATAGTGGTGTAGTGGTGTAGTGGTGTAGTGGTGTAGTGGTGTAGTGGTGTAGTGGTGTAATGGTGTAGTGGTGTAATGGTGTAGTGGTGTAGTGGTGTAGTGGTGTAGTGGTATGTAATGGTGTAGTGGTGTAGTGGTGTAGTGGTGTAGTGGTGTAGTGGTGTAGTGGTGTAGTGGTGTAATGGTGTAGTGGTGTAGTGGTGTAGTGGTGTAGTGGTGTAATGGTGTAGTGGTGTAATGGTGTAGTGGTGTAGTGGTGTAGTGGTGTAGTGGTGTAGTGGTGTAGTGGTGTAATGGTGTAGTGGTGTAGTGGTGTAGTGGTGTAGTGGTGTAGTGGTGTAGTGGTGTAGTGGTGTAATGGTGTAGTGGTGTAATGGTGTAGTGGTGTAGTGGTGTAGTGGTGTAATGGTGTAGTGGTGTAGTGGTGTAGTGGTGTAGTGGTGTAATGGTGTAGTGGTGTAGTGGTGTAATGGTGTAACGGTGTAGCGGTGTAGCGGTGTAGCGGTGTAGTGGTGTAGTGGTGTAGTGGTGTAGTGGTGTAGTGGTGTAATGGTGAAATGGTGTAGAGGTATGTAATGGTGTAGTGGTGTAGTGGTGTAATGGTGTAATGGTGTAGTGGTGTAGTGGTGTAGTGGTGTAATGGTGTAATGGTGTAATGGTGTAGTGGTGTAATGGTGTAGTGGTGTAGTGGTGTAATGGTGTAGTGGTGTAATGGTGTAGAGGTATGTAATGGTGTAGTGGTGTAGTGGTGTAGTGGTGTAGTGGTGTAGTGGTGTAGTGGTGTAGTGGTGTAGTGGTGTAGTGGTGTAGTGGTGTAGTGGTGTAATGGTGTAGTGGTGTAGTGGTGTAGGGGTGTAGTGGTGTGTAGTGGTGTAGTGGTGTAGTGGTGTAATGGTGTAGAGGTATGTAATGGTGTAGTGGTGTAGTGGTGTAGTGGTGTAGTGGTGTAGTGGTGTAGTGGTGTAATGGTGTAATGGTGTAATGGTGTAGTGGTGTAGTGGTGTAGTGGTATAACGGTGTAATGGTGTAGTGGTGTAGAGGTGTAGTGGTGTAGTGGTGTAATGGTGTAATGGTGTAGTGGTGTAATGGTGTAGTGGTGTAGTGGTGTAATGATGTAGTGGTGTAGTGGTGTAGTGGTGTAGTGGTATAACGGTGTAATGGTGTAGTGGTGTAGAGGTGTAGTGGTGTAGTGGTGTAGTGGTGTAGTGGTGTAACGGTGTAATGGTGTAGTGGTGTAGAGGTATGTAATGGTGTAATGGTGTAGTGGTGTAGTGGTGTAGTGGTGTAGTGGTGTAGTGGTGTATTGGTGTAGTGGTGTAATGGTGTAGTGGTGTAGGGGTGTAGTGGTGTGTAGTGGTGTAGTGGTGTAATGGTGTAGAGGTATGCAATGGTGTAGTGGTGTAGTGGTGTAGTGGTGTAGTGGTGTAGTGGTGTAGTGGTGTAGTGGTGTAATGGTGTAGTGGTGTAGTGGTGTAGGGGTGTAGTGGTGTGTAGTGGTGTAGTGGTGTAATGGTGTAGAGGTATGTAATGGTGTAGTGGTGTAGTGGTGTAGTGGTGTAGTGGTGTAGTGGTGTAATGGTGTAGTGGTGTAGTGGTGTAGTGGTGTAGTGGTGTAGTGGTGTAATGGTGTAGTGGTGTAGTGGTGTAGTGGTGTAGTGGTGTAGTGGTGTAATGGTGTAGTGGTGTAGTGGTGTAGTGGTGTAGTAGTGTAGTGGTGTAGTGGTGTAGTGGTGTAATGGTGTAGTGGTGTAGTGGTGTAGTGGTGTAGTGGTGTAGTGGTGTAGTGGTGTAGTGGTGTAGTGGTGTAGTGGTGTAGTGGTGTAATGGTGTAGTGGTGTAGTGGTGTAATGGTGTAGAGGTGTAGTGGTGTAGAGGTGTAGTGGTGTAGAGGTGTAGTGGTGTAGTGGTGTAGTGGTGTAGTGGTGTAATGGTGTAGTGGTGTAATGGTGTAGAGGTGTAGTGGTGTAGAGGTGTAGTGGTGTAGTGGTGTAGTGGTGTAGTGGTGTAGTGGTGTAATGGTGTAATGGTGTAATGGTGTAATGGTGTAGTGGTGTAATGGTGTAGTGGTGTAGTGGTGTAGTGGTGTAGTGGTGTAGTGGTGTAGTGGTGTAGGGGTGTAGTGGTGTAGTGGTGTAGGGGTGTAGTGGTGTAGTGGTGTGTAGTGGTGTAGTGGTGTAGGGGTGTAATGGTGTAGTGGTATAGTGGTGTAGTGGTGTAGTGGTGTAGTGGTGTAGTGGTGTAGTGGTGTAGTGGTGTAGTGGTGTAGTGGTGTAATGGTGTAGTGGTGTAGTGGTGTAGTGGTGTAGTGGTGTAATGGTGTAATGGTGTAATGGTGTAGTGGTGTAATGGTGTAGTGGTGTAGTGGTGTAGTGGTGTAGTGGTGTAGTGGTGTAATGGTGTAGTGGTGTAGTGGTGTAGTGGTGTAGTGGTGTAGGGGTGTAGTGGTGTAGGGGTGTAGGGGTGTAGGGGTGTAGTGGTGTGTAGTGGTGTAGTGGTGTAGAGGTGTAGTGGTGTAGTGGTGTAGTGGTGTAGTGGTGTAGAGGTGTAGTGGTGTAGTGGTGTAGTGGTGTAGTGGTGTAATGGTGTAGTGGTGTAGTGGTGTAGTGGTGTAGTGGTGTAGTGGTGTAATGGTGTAATGGTGTAATGGTGTAGTGGTGTAATGGTGTAGTGGTGTAGTGGTGTAGTGGTGTAGTGGTGTAATGGTGTAGTGGTGTAGTGGTGTAGTGGTGTAGTGGTATAGTGGTGTAGTGGTGTAATGGTGTAGTGGTGTAGTGGTGTAGTGGTGTAGTGGTGTAGTGGTGTAGTGGTGTAATGGTGTAGTGGTGTAGGGGTGTAGTGGTGTGTAGTGGTGTAGTGGTGTAATGGTGTAGAGGTATGTAATGGTGTAGTGGTGTAGTGGTGTAGTGGTGTAGTGGTGTAGTGGTGTAGTGGTGTAATGGTGTAGTGGTGTAGTGGTGTAGTGGTGTAGTGGTGTAGTGGTGTAGTGGTGTAATGGTGTAGAGGTATGTAATGGTGTAGTGGTGTAGTGGTGTAGTGGTGTAGTGGTGTAATGGTGTAGTGGTGTAGTGGTGTAGTGGTGTAGTGGTGTAGTGGTGTAATGGTGTAGTGGTGTAGTGGTGTAGTGGTGTAGTGGTGTAGTGGTGTAATGGTGTAGTGGTGTAGTGGTGTAGTGGTGTAGTAGTGTAGTGGTGTAGTGGTGTAATGGTGTAGTGGTGTAGTGGTGTAGTGGTGTAGTGGTGTAGTGGTGTAGTGGTGTAATGGTGTAGTGGTGTAGTGGTGTAATGGTGTAGTGGTGTAGTGGTGTAATGGTGTAGTGGTGTAGAGGTGTAGTGGTGTAGAGGTGTAGTGGTGTAGTGGTGTAGTGGTGTAGTGGTGTAGTGGTGTAATGGTGTAGTGGTGTAGAGGTGTAGTGGTGTAGAGGTGTAGTGGTGTAGTGGTGTAGTGGTGTAGTGGTGTAGTGGTGTAGTGGTGTAATGGTGTAGTGGTGTAATGGTGTAGTGGTGTAGTGGTGTAGTGGTGTAGTGGTGTAGTGGTGTAGGGGTGTAGTGGTGTAGTGGTGTAGTGGTGTAGGGGTGTAGTGGTGTAGTGGTGTGTAGTGGTGTAGTGGTGTAGTGGTGTAGTGGTGTAGGGGTGTAATGGTGTAGTGGTATAGTGGTGTAGTGGTGTAGTGGTGTAGTGGTGTAGTGGTGTAGTGGTGTAATGGTGTAGTGGTGTAGTGGTGTAGTGGTGTAGTGGTGTAATGGTGTAGTGGTGTAGTGGTGTAGTGGTGTAGTGGTGTAATGGTGTAATGGTGTAATGGTGTAGTGGTGTAGTGGTGTAGTGGTGTAGTGGTGTAATGGTGTAGTGGTGTAATGGTGTAGTGGTGTAGTGGTGTAGTGGTGTAGTGGTGTAGGGGTGTAGTGGTGTAGGGGTGTAGTGGTGTAGTGGTGTAGGGGTGTAGTGGTGTAGTGGTGTGTAGTGGTGTAGTGGTGTAGGGGTGTAGGGGTGTAATGGTGTAGTGGTATAGTGGTGTAGTGGTGTAGTGGTGTAATGGTGTAGTGGTGTAGTGGTGTAATGGTGTAATGGTGTAGTGGTGTAGTGGTGTAGTGGTGTAGTGGTGTAGGGGTGTAGGGGTGTAGGGGTGTAGTGGTGTAGTGGTGTAGTGGTGTAGTGGTGTAGTGGTGTAGTGGTGTAGTGGTGTAGTGGTGTAATGGTGTAGTGGTGTAATGGTGTAGTGGTGTAGTGGTGTAGTGGTGTAGTGGTGTAGTGGTGTAGTGGTGTAGTGGTGTAGTGGTGTAGTGGTGTAGGGGTGTAGTGGTGTAGTGGTGTGTAGTGGTGTAGTGGTGTAGTGGTGTAGGGGTGTAGGGGTGTAGTGGTGTAGTGGTGTAGTGGTGTAGTGGTGTAATGGTGTAGTGGTGTAGTGGTGTAGGGGTGTAGGGGTGTAGTGGTGTAGTGGTGTAGGGGTGTAGGGGTGTAGTGGTGTAGGGGTGTAGGGGTGTAGTGGTGTAGTGGTGTAGGGGTGTAGTGGTGTAGTGGTGTAGTGGTGTAGTGGTGTAGTGGTGTAGGGGTGTAATGGTGTAATGGTGTAGTGGTATAGTGGTGTAGTGGTGTAGTGGTGTAGTGGTGTAGTGGTGTAGTGGTGTAGTGGTGTAGTTGTGTAGTGGTGTAGTGGTGTAATGGTGTAGTGGTGTAATGGTGTAGAGGTGTAGTGGTGTAGAGGTGTAGTGGTGTAGTGGTGTAGTGGTGTAGTGGTGTAATGGTGTAGTGGTGTAATGGTGTAGAGGTGTAGTGGTGTAGAGGTGTAGTGGTGTAGTGGTGTAGTGGTGTAGTGGTGTAGTGATGTAGGGGTGTAGGGGTGTAGGGGTGTAGTGGTGTAGTGGTGTAGTGGTGTAGTGGTGTAGTGGTGTAGTGGTGTAGGGGTGTAGTGGTGTAGTGGTGTGTAGTGGTGTAGGGGTGTAGGGGTGTAGTGGTGTAGTGGTGTGTAGTGGTGTAGTGGTGTAGTGGTGTAGTGGTGTAGGGGTGTAATGGTGTAGTGGTATAGTGGTGTAGTGGTGTAGTGGTGTAGTGGTGTAGTGGTGTAGTGGTGTAGTGGTGTAATGGTGTAATGGTGTAGTGGTGTAATGGTGTAGTGGTGTAGTGGTGTAGTGGTGTAGTGGTGTAGTGGTGTAGGGGTGTAGTGGTGTAGTGGTGTAGGGGTGTAGTGGTGTAGTGGTGTGTAGTGGTGTAGTGGTGTAGTGGTGTAGTGGTGTAGTGGTGTAGTGGTGTAGTGGTGTAATGGTGTAGTGGTGTAGTGGTGTAGTGGTGTAGTGGTGTAGTGGTGTAGTGGTGTAGTGGTGTAGTGGTGTAGGGGTGTAGGGGTGTAGGGGTGTAGTGGTGTAGTGGTGTAGTGGTGTAGTGGTGTAGTGGTGTAGTGGTGTAGTGGTGTAGTGGTGTAGTGGTGTAGTGGTGTAATGGTGTAGTGGTGTAGTGGTGTAGTGGTGTAGTGGTGTAGTGGTGTAGTGGTGTAGTGGTGTAGTGGTGTAGTGGTGTAGTGGTGTAATGGTGTAGTGGTGTAGTGGTGTAGTGGTGTAGTGGTGTAATGGTGTAGTGGTGTAATGTTACAAGCTGTAGTGGTGTAATGGTGTTCAGGGTATAATAACCCTGTGGTCACCACAAGAAAACACTAGAAATATTAGCAAAATGTGCAGTACTTTATTGTTGACCATCAACAATAAAATAAGATATTTCCTACACTTCATTAATCAAACTAACTCCCTTCCTCACTATCCCTCATTCTCCTTCAATTCTCATCCTTTCCCCTCACTCTCCTTCCCCTCACTCTCCTTCACTTCTCCTCACTCTCCTTCACTTCCCCTCCCCTCCACTCACTCTACTTCACTTCTCCTCATTCTCCTCTCTTCCCCTCACTCTCATTCATTTCCCCTCACAGGAGGCCATGACAAGAAGCCTTTCTCAAAGTCGTACACCTCCACAAGTATACAGTGCACAGGTTTACCTACCTCCACCTACCTACATCTACCTCCACCTACCTCCACCTACCTACACCTACCTTCACCTACCTCCACCTACCTCCACCTACCTACACCTACCTCCACCTACCTCCACCTACCTACACCTACCTACACCTACCTCCACCTACCTACACCTACCTCCACCTACCTCCACCTACCTCCACCTACCTCCACCTACCTCCACCTACCTACACCTACCTCCACCTACCTCCACCTACCTCCACCTACCTCCACCTACCTACACCTACCTCCACCTACCTCCACCTACCTCCACCTACCTCCACCTACCTCCACCTACCTCCACCTACCTCCACCTACCTACACCTACCTACACCTACCTCCACCTACCTCCACCTACCTACACCTACCTCCACCTACCTACACCTACCTACATCTACCTCCACCTACCTCCACCTATCTCCACCTACCTCCACCTACCTCCACCTACCTCCACCTACCTACACCTACCTCCACCTACCTCCACCTACCTCCATCTACCTCCACCTACCTCCACCTACCTCCACCTACCTCCACCTACCTACACCTACCTCCACCTACCTCCATCTACCTCCACCTACCTCCACCTACCTCCACCTACCTCCATCTACCTCCACCTACCTCCACCTACCTCCACCTACCTCCACCTACCTCCACCTACCTCCACCTACCTCCACCTACCTCCACCTACCTCCACCTACCTCTACCTAATACCCTCCCCCATGCAGAACCATATAATCACAGAATCAACGGGATCCAGTAATTCTCTACAGCTTGACACGTTAGTCTGCATTAATTCAGCATGCGTCGTTTGATAAAACCCCGCAAAACCCCGCAAAACCTCCGCAAAACCCCGCAAAACCCCGCAGACTCCGGACCCGTCGTAGATTATTACGGATACATTTTGTTCATTCGAATCCCCACATTTAAACTCAATTTTGACCTCTTCATGAAAGTAAATTCACCTGCACGGAGATATCTGTAAACGTGTAAATTCCGTAATTAACATAAGGAATAGAAATAAAGGAATTGGCAACAGTTGAAACAAACGGAGTTATGTAATTATTATTCTTCCCTGCGAAATATACAAAACGATCACCTGCATTATTTTCCGGGGTGGTTTTAGATTTAGATTATTGCGAATTCGCAAATCTTATCGTTGAATATCATTTGCAGAGATAGGAGTGAATCTTTGGTAACTCCCCGATCTGAGACACAAATGTTTGTATTTACAACTAGTGAGTAGGGAGGAAAGGTGGGAGGAAGGAAGGGTGGGAGGAATGTGTGAGGTAGGGAGTTAGGGTGAGGTAGGGAGTGAAGGTGAGGTAGGGAGTGAAGGTGAAGTAGGGAGTGAGAGTGAGGTAGGGAGGAAAGGTGGGAGGAAGGAAGGATGAGGGTGAGGTAGGGAGTGAGGGTGAGGTAGGGAATGAGGATGAGGTAGGGAGTTAGGGTGAGGTAGGGAATGAAGGTGAAGTAGGGAGTGAGAGTGAGGTAGGGAGGAAAGGTGGGAGGAAGGAAGGATGAGGGTGAGGTAGGGAGTGAAGGTGAGGTAGGGAGTGAGGGTGAGGTAGGGAATGAGGATGAGGTAGGGAGTTAGGGTGAGGTAGGGAATGAAGGTGAAGTAGGGAGTGAGAGTGAGGTAGGGAGGAAAGGTGGGAGGAAGGAAGGATGAGGGTGAGGTAGGGAGTGAAGGTGAGGTAGGGAGTGAGGGTGAGGTAGGGAATGAGGATGAGGTAGGGAGTTAGGGTGAGGTAGGGAATGAAGGTGAAGTAGGGAGTGAGAGTGAGGTAGGGAGGAAAGGTGGGAGGAAGGAAGGATGAGGGTGAGGTAGGGAGTGAGGGTGAGGTAGGGAATGAGGATGAGGTAGGGAATGAGGGTGAGGTAGGGAATGAGGGTGAGGTAGGTAGTGAGGGTGAGGTAGGGAGTGAAGGTGAGGTAGGGAGTGAGGGTGAGGTGGGGAGTGAGGGTGAGGTAGGTAGTGAGGGTGAGGTAGGGAGTGAAGGTGAGGTAGGGAGTGAGGGTGAGGTGGGGAGTGAGGGTGAGGTAGGGAATGAGGATGAGGTAGGGAGTTAGGGTGAGGTAGGGAATGAGGATGAGGTAGGGAATGAGGGTGAGGTAGGGAATGAGGGTGAGGTAGGTAGTGAGGGTGAGGTAGGGAGTGAAGGTGAGGTAGGGAGTGAGGGTGAGGTGGGGAGTGAGGGTGAGGTAGGTAGTGAGGGTGAGGTAGGGAGTGAAGGTGAGGTAGGGAGTGAAGGTGAGGTAGGGAGTGAAGGTGAGGTAGGGAATGAGGGTGAGGTAGGGAATGAGGGTGAGGTAGGGAGTGAGGGTGAGGTAGGGAATGAGGATGAGGTAGGGAGTTAGGGTGAGGTAGGGAGTGAGGGTGAGGTAGGGAATGAGGGTGAGGTAGGTAGTGAGGGTGAGGTAGGGAGTGAAGGTGAGGTAGGGAATGAGGGTGAGGTAGGGAATGAGGGTGAGGTAGGGAGTGAGGGTGAGGTAGGGAATGAGGATGAGGTAGGGAGTTAGGGTGAGGTAGGGAGTGAGGGTGAGGTAGGGAATGAGGGTGAGGTAGGGAATGAGGGTGAGGTAGGGAATGAGGGTGAGGTAGGGAATGAGGGTGAGGTAGGGAGTGAGGGTGAGGTAGTGAGTGAGGATGAGGTAGGGAGTGAGGGTGAGGTAGGTAGTGAGGGTGAGGTAGGGAATGATGGTGAGGTAGGTAGTGAGGGTGAGGTAGGGAGTGAAGGTGAGGTAGGGAATGAGGGTGAGGTAGGGAATGAGGGTGAGGTAGGGAGTGAGGGTGAGGTAGGGAGTGAGGGTGAGGTAGGGAATGAGGATGAGGTAGGGAGTTAGGGTGAGGTAGGGAGTGAGGGTGAGGTAGGGAATGAGGGTGAGGTAGGGAATGAGGGTGAGGTAGGGAATGAGGGTGAGGTAGGGAATGAGGGTGAGGTAGGGAGTGAGGGTGAGGTAGTGAGTGAGGATGAGGTAGGGAGTGAGGGTGAGGTAGGTAGTGAGGGTGAGGTAGGGAATGATGGTGAGGTAGGTAGTGAGGGTGAGGTAGGGAGTGAAGGTGAGGTAGGGAGTGATGGTGAGGTAGGGAGTGAGGGTGAGGTAGGGAATGATGGTGAGGTAGGTAGTGAGGGTGAGGTAGGGAGTGAAGGTGAGGTAGGGAGTGATGGTGAGGTAGGGAGTGAAGGTGAGGTAGGGAGTGAGGGTGATTTAGTGAGTGAGGGTGAGGTAGGGAGTGAAGGTGAGGTAGGGAGTGAGGGTGAGGTAGGGAGTGAGGGTGAGGTAGTGAGTGAGGGTGAGGTGGGGAGTGAGGGTGAGGTAGGGAGTGAGGGTGAGGTAGGGAGTGAAGGTGAGGTAGGGAGTGAAGGTGAGGTAGGGAGTGATGGTGAGGTAGTGAGTGAGGGTGAGGTAGGGAGTGAAGGTGAGGTAGGGAGTGATGGTGAGGTAGGGAGTGAAGGTGAGGTAGGGAATGAGGGTGAGGTAGGGAATGAGGGTGAGGTAGGGAATGAGGGTGAGGTAGTGAGTGAGGGTGAGGTGGGGAGTGAGGGTGAGGTAGGGAGTGAGGGTGAGGTAGGGAATGAGGGTGAGGTAGGGAGTGAAGGTGAGGTAGGGAGTGATGGTGAGGTAGTGAGTGAGGGTGAGGTATGGAGTGAAGGTGAGGTAGGGAGTGATGGTGAGGTAGGGAGTGAAGGTGAGGTAGGGAGTGATGGTGAGGTAGGGAGTGAAGGTGAGGTAGGGAGTGAGGGTGAAGTAGGGAGTTAGGGTGAGGTAGAGAGTGAAGGTGAAGTAGTGAGTGAGGGTGAGGTAGGGAGTGAGGGTGAGGTAGGGAGTGAAGGTGAGGGTGAGGTAGGGAGTGAGGGTGAGGTAGGGAGTGAAGGTGAGGTAGGGAGTGAAGGTGAGGTAGGGAGTGAAGGTGAGGTAGGGAGTGAGGGTGAGGTAGGGAGTGAAGGTGAGGTAGGGAGTGATGGTGAGGTAGGGAGTGAAGGTGAGGTAGGGAGTGATGGTGAGGTAGGGAGTGAAGGTGAGGTAGGGAGTGAGGGTGAAGTAGGGAGTTAGGGTGAGGTAGAGAGTGAAGGTGAAGTAGTGAGTGAGGGTGAGGTAGGGAGTGAGGGTGAGGTAGGGAGTGAAGGTGAGGTAGAGAGTGAGGGTGAGGTAGGGAGTGAGGGTGAGGTAGGGAGTGAAGGTGAGGTAGGGAGTGAAGGTGAGGTAGGGAGTGAAGGTGAGGTAGGGAGTGAGGGTGAGGTAGGTAGTGAAGGTGAGGTAGGGAATGAGGGTGAGGTAGGGAGTGAGGGTGAGGTAGGGAGTGAGGGTGAGATAGGGAGTGAGGGTGAGGTAGGGAGTGAGGGTGAGGTAGGGAGTGAGGGTGAGGTAGGGAGTGAGGGTGAGGTAGGGAGTGAGGGTGAGGTAGGGAGTGAGGGTGAGGTAGGGAGTGAAGGTGAGGTAGGGAGTGAAGGTGAGGTAGGGAGTAAGGATGAGGTAGGGTGTGAGGGTGAGGTAGGGAGTGAGGGTGAGATTAACACTTCACACAATTAACCTACACATTCCCGCAACAGTTTGAATCCAAATATTATGAAACTCATTCGACAAGTTGTCATCAATAACTTGTTCCCTTTGGAACCAGATTTACACGAACAAGGTCAAGGTCAAGGTTAAGTGTAGGGGTTTAGTAAGGTTGAGGTGTATGTGTAGGGGTTTAGTAAGGGTTTAGTAAGGTTGAGGTGTATGTCAATGTCAAGGTTAAGTGGTGGGGTTTAGTAAGGGTTTAGTAAGGTTGGGGTGTATGTCAATGTCAAGGTGTAAGTGTAGGGGTTTAGTAAGGTTGGGGTGTAGGTCAATGTCAATGTGTAAGTGGTGGGGTTTAGTAAGGTTGAGGTATAAGGTGTATGTCTAAGTGTAGGGGTTTAGTAAGGTTGAGGTGTAAGGTGTATGTCTAAGTGTAGGGGTTTAGTAAGGTTGAGGTGTAAGGTGTATGTCTAAGTGTAGGGGTTTAGTAAGGTTGAGGTGTAAGGTGTATGTCTAAGTGTAGGGGTTTAGTAAGGTTGAGGTGTAAGGTGTATGTCTAAGTGTAGGGGTTTAGTAAGGTTGGGGTGTAAGGTGTATGTCTAAGTGTAGGGGTTTAGTAAGGTTGAGGTGTAAGGTGTATGTCTAAGTGTAGGGGTTTAGTAAGGTTGATGTGTAAGGTGTATGTCTAAGTGTAGGGGTTTAGTAAGGTTGGGGTGTAAGGTGTATGTCTAAGTGTAGGGGTTTAGTAAGGTTGAGGTGTAAGGTGTATGTCTAAGTGTAGGGGTTTAGTAAGGTTGAGGTGTAGGTATATGTCTAAGTGTAGGGGTTTAGTAAGGTTTGGGTGTAAGGAGTATGTCTAAGTGTAGGGGTTTAGTAAGGTTGGGGTGTAAGGAGTATGTCTAAGTGTAGGGGTTTAGTAAGGTTGAGGTGTAAGGTGTATGTCTAAGTGTAGGGGTTTAGTAAGGTTGAGGTGTAAGGTGTATGTCTAAGTGTAGGGGTTTAGTAAGGTTGAGGTGTAGGTATATGTCTAAGTGTAGGGGTTTAGTAAGGTTTGGGTGTAAGGAGTATGTCTAAGTGTAGGGGTTTAGTAAGGTTGGGGTGTAAGGAGTATGTCTAAGTGTAGGGGTTTAGTAAGGTTGAGGTGTAAGGTGTATGTTTAAGTGTAGGGGTTTAGTAAGGTTTGGGTGTAAGGAGTATGTCTAAGTGTAGGGGTTAGTAAGGTTGGGGTGTAAGGAGTATGTCTAAGTGTAGGGGTTTAGTAAGGTTGAGGTGTAAGGTGTATGTCTAAGTGTAGGGGTTTAGTAAGGTTGAGGTGTAGGTATATGTCTAAGTGTAGGGGTTTAGTAAGGTTTGGGTGTAAGGAGTATGTCTAAGTGTAGGGGTTTAGTAAGGTTTGGGTGTAAGGAGTATGTCTAAGTGTAGGGGTTTAGTAAGGTTGAGGTGTAAGGTGTATGTCTAAGTGTAGGGGTTTAGTAAGGTTGAGGTGTAAGGTGTATGTCTAAGTGTAGGGGTTTAGTAAGGTTGAGGTGTAAGGTGTATGTCTAAGTGTAGGGGTTTAGTAAGGTTGAGGTGTAAGGTGTATGTCTAAGTGTAGGGGTTTAGTAAGGTTGAGGTGTAGGTATATGTCTAAGTGTAGGGGTTTAGTAAGGTTTGGGTGTAAGGAGTATGTCTAAGTGTAGGGGTTTAGTAAGGTTGAGGTGTAAGGTGTATGTCTAAGTGTAGGGGTTTAGTAAGGTTGAGGTGTAAGGTGTATGTCTAAGTGTAGGGGTTTAGTAAGGTTGAGGTGTAAGGTGTATGTCTAAGTGTAGGGGTTTAGTAAGGTTGGGGTGTAAGGTGTATGTCTAAGTGTAGGGGTTTAGTAAGGTTGAGGTGTAAGGTGTATGTCTAAGTGTAGGGGTTTAGTAAGGTTGAGGTGTAAGGAGTATGTCTAAGTGTAGGGGTTTAGTAAGGTTGAGGTGTAAGGTGTATGTCTAAGTGTAGGGGTTTAGTAAGGTTGAGGTGTAGGTATATGTCTAAGTGTAGGGGTTTAGTAAGGTTTGGGTGTAAGGAGTATGTCTAAGTGTAGGGGTTTAGTAAGGTTTGGGTGTAAGGAGTATGTCTAAGTGTAGGGGTTTAGTAAGGTTGAGGTGTAAGGTGTATGTCTAAGTGTAGGGGTTTAGTAAGGTTGAGGTGTAAGGTGTATGTCTAAGTGTAGGGGTTTAGTAAGGTTGAGGTGTAAGGTGTATGTCTAAGTGTAGGGGTTTAGTAAGGTTGAGGTGTAAGGTGTATGTCTAAGTGTAGGGGTTTAGTAAGGTTGAGGTGTAGGTATGTGTCTAAGTGTAGGGGTTTAGTAAGGTTTGGGTGTAAGGAGTATGTCTAAGTGTAGGGGTTTAGTAAGGTTGGGGTGTAAGGAGTATGTCTAAGTATAGGGGTTTAGTAAGGTTGAGGTGTAGGTATATGTCTAAGTGTAGGGGTTTAGTAAGGTTGAGGTGTAGGTATATGTCTAAGTGTAGGGGTTTAGTAAGGTTGGGGTGTAAGGTGTATGTCTAAGTGTAGGGGTTTAGTAAGGTTGGGGTGTAGGTATATGTCTAAGTGTAGGGGTTTAGTAAGGTTGAGGTGTAGGTATATGTCTAAGTGTAGGGGTTTAGTAAGGTTGAGGTGTAAGGTGTATGTATAGGTGTATGTCTAAGTGTAGGGGTTTAGTAAGGTTTGGGTGTAAGGTGTATATGTAGGGGTTTAGTAAGGTTGGGGTGTAAGGAGTATGTCTAAGTGTAGGGGTTTAGTAAGGTTTGGGTGTAAGGTGTATGTGTAGGGGTTTAGTAAGGTTTGGGTGTAAGGTGTATGTGTAGGGGTTTAGTAAGGTTGGGGTGTAAGGTGTATGTCTAAGTGTAGAGGTTTTGTAAAGGTGAGGTTTAAGGTATAGGTATAGGTGTTATTATATAATAAACTATAGGGTTAATATATATAATAATAATTTGAAAATAAAAACACAAATTTGTAAGCTAAAGTAAAATTTTCACAATTTTAAGGAATTTATTGATTTTTATTTTTATCCCCAAATATTTGTTTACATTTTCTTTAACTCTACAAATTTAAAAGGTTCTATGATTTTTATTTTAGGATATTTCCTTAGAACTTTTATTCCTACTACTAAATAAATACAATCATGTCCGATATTTACAAGATGCCCGTAGAATGAAATAGATCATATCTAATTATTTGGTTATGGCTTCTGGTGGATTAAAATATCTAATTACATAGTTTTCTAATTACATACTTAAATATATTACATAATTTGAGTTCATATTATTTTATTATTATTTAAAAAAAAACGTAAACTTATCTATATAATATAATATTTAAAACATACTTTTGTGGCATTGATTACGCAAATGTTACTATTGTTATAGAAGAGATGGGAGTAGCAACAAGTATATTGTTAATCTTGGATAATACTATAAACAAATCTATAATAATTATATATCTAAAGATACATTTAGTAAGACATCTTCTTAAGTATTTAGTGTTTAGTTGAATATTTATTATAGTTAATACTATATGTTTATAAATATCTAAATATTCTAGTATAATCAAGAATTTCTTATTAATATTTGTATTTATTTTATAGGAACTAATTAGTAAAATTTTAATTGATAATATTTATTTACTAAACAATAATATATTGGATTACAATGTTTCATAACAATATTTTGATTATAACAGTAATTTATAGCAAATCATAAATCTGCAAGTATTTCATTTTTACAAGGTTTATTATTTATTTCTATGTCTGAATAATTTGTCAAATAAATTTAAAACCTTTTTTATTATTTACAATATTTATGAAATAATCTCGATAAATATTTAATTATGATGAACATAATTGATGTAATGTGTAGTGTATAGTGTATAGTGTATAGTGTATAGTGTATAGTGTATAGTGTATAGTGTACACTGTACTGTATACAGTGTATAGTGTACACTGTACAGTATACAGTGTATAGTGTATAGTAGGGTGGATCACTTTTTTCAGAATTAACTGGCTCACTCAGTATATAAACTTTAAGGCATATAAAAATTAATCATATAATTAAAAAAAAATTATTTGCAATATTAAGTTATCGCCAGAAGTCTGAATTTGTCGACTTTTTCAAAATTATAAGTATTTTTAAGAAAAATTTCCCATTCAAAATAAATAAATACTTGTTTACCCTATTATTTCCGCCATTTTATTATTCTTTGTTTATGCTATATATTTAAAATATTTTTATTTTTCACAATGAATTTACGTAATAAATCTCCATTTTATACTTTATTTACACCAAGAATGATGAGTAATCGTCAGCTTCCAACATATTTAGACATTTTACAACATTTTACTTATATATCTGACAATGGAGTACAACAAAGAGACGCAAAAATGCTGACAATTGAAAAAATAATAGAAATCTGGATTTCAGCATCGATCCCAGTGATACCATTAAAATCGATATCTAATAAACTAGATAAATACATTATGATAATTTCAAAATTAAAGAAGTCAGAGCGCAAATTGTATTTTCCCAAATATGTAAATGAACATATTAAAAAGTATAACATAATATTTGAAATATGTACATGTAAATGTAAACATGATTGCCTTTGTTCTCGAGAACGACAAGTACCTCGATGCGAAAGAATTTTTTTAAGGGATCAGAGAAATAATAGACAGATGTTTATTAACATATCAAGCATGGAATCGACCACGATACAAAGTCGTTTTCGTCCTACAAATGATCCCGATATAAAACGTCAATATTTAAATGTTCCAGATGAGAATACTGAGTTAGTATTTAAATATTAATATTATAATGATGTTATTATATAATACAAATACTTTTAGAATAATTAAACAATACTATTTAATAACCTATATGCAACAACTTTAGTGGTCCATCTACAAGCGGAATACATTTAGGAAATTATAAAAACATTGATAAAGATGTTAATGCTGATGAATTTCTTCATTATGAATACTCTTCAATAGATGAATCATCGGATGATAATGACAGTCCACTCACCAGCAGTACCGATGAGGAATACTTTCCTTATGATTCACCTCAAATGTTTGTAAATTTTATAATAATAAAATAGTATCGATAGAGTACTTGTTTAATTATTTATATTTTAAACACATTATTATTTTTAATATAACTATTTATATATACAGGACACGCCATCCATTTTATGAATGTTTAGCGACATGTGTAGAAAGTACTTCTGTAAGTGCAAGAAATGCTGCCAAAATAGTTTCTTGTGTTTTTAAAGATATTGGCCGTGTGACAGATACTGATAAAAGTCAAGTGGTCGACAGAAATATCATTCGTCGTCACTGCAAAAAAGTTCGAAAACTGACCAAGAAACCTACCAAAGTACAATCTGTTTTTTTCGATGGAAAAATAGATAAAACTAGATTAGCTTCTGGGAAATTTATAAAAGAAGAGCATGTGACTATGATTGCTGAACCTGGTCACGTATTTATTAGTCATGCAATACCATCAGGTAGGAGTAATGCAGAAAATGTTACAAACGCCATTTTGTCTTCACTTTCTGACATTGATATAAGTGATTTGAATGTGCTTGGATCTGATGGTGCAGCTGCCAATACAGGATATAAAACTGGAGTTATACGGAGACTAGAACAACATCTCGGACACAAATGTCATTGGATTGTTTGTATTTTATTTGAATCCTTATATTACTTTTAACTTAATTAGTTGAGTAAATTATTACTATTTGAAATATATTATAATTTTTTTAATGAATCTTATATTATATTTATTATTTTTTAATATACAATATTATATTTGGTAGATTTGTTTACTTCATATGAATGAGCTGCCTCTTAGAAAGATATTCGCAATTCTGGATGGAGAAACAAAAGGCCCTGATTTACATAATGGTCCGATCGGTTTAAATCTTTCTAAATGTGAAGAAGCAGATGTTGCTGGATTTATTCCAATTGAAATTGATCAAATATTCAAAAGATATCTAGAGAATTGTCAAGATTTAGGATCTGATCAGCAATATCTTCGCGATATAGTCTTATCAATCAATTATGGAGTTATTAATAATTCTCTTAAAAGACGTTCACCAGGAAAACTCGGGAATGCACGCTGGTTAACGACAGCAAATAGGATTCTTCGGTATTATACGAGTCAAAATAATCCTACACTTAACCTTGTTTATTTAGTAAGATTTGTTATAAAAGTTTATGCTCGAAATTGGTTCGCGATTAAATATCAACCAAGATTTACAAATGCGCCAAAGCATATATTTAATTTTATAGAAAATATACACGAGTTAGATTGCGAATTAATTAGAGATGAATGTTTTCGGACGATATCTCGCAATTCATTTTTATTACATACAGAATCCATTTTAATTGGAATGCTTTCTGATACCAATCCAAGTGTAAGGATTGAAGCTGTAAAACGTATTTTACAAGCTAGAGTAAATGGTGAAAAAGATGGAATACGATATTTCCGTTTACCAAAAATAGATTTTAATGCGACACATTATTATAATCTCGTTTTATATGTTGATGATTGGCTCGAACCAATTCTAACTCGTAGCTATTCAACAGAAGACCTGAGAACATACACAGTTGAAAATATTGATATATTTGATTTTCCAGATATACCGTGTCATTCCCAGCATGTCGAAAGAACCATAAGACTGGTTTCTGAAACAGCTACCAAATTAGCAGACCCCAAAGAACGTGACCAGAGAATACGAATGACAATACATTTCAGAAAATGTATGCCACATTTTAATTCTAAACAAGATTTTACAATGTAATTATAATAAAATTATTTAAAGATTCAAAATCCTCTTACATTTTAACTATGCAGTAATATTCTTTTTATATATTTTCTATCTCAATTAAATCGTATTTAATTGTTAAGTTATTTCATAGCTACAAATACAATTTATAATTGTGCAATTTTTATTGTAAAAAGTGTAATATATGTTTATGTATACATCTTACTTAATAATTACTCATTAATAATAACTACTGATTTACTATTATTTCTAGGTTTAATATTAATTATTAATGATTATAATTTTTTAAGTTCTAGAATTTCTTGGAATATTTTTAATATTCTAATATTAATAAATTATCAATAATACAACTATAAAATATTAAAATTAACTTATATTTACTATTAATATATTCAATGATAGCTTATTAGCTAATTAATATTATTAATATTACATAATTATAACTATTAAAAAATAAATCATATTTCGTAAAAATTTACATTGTCGTACATTTCTGCATATAATTTAATAAGTTTTGCTTTTTTTTATTTCAACGATGAATATAGCATTACATATAGTTTATTTTATCGCATAGTAAGTATATTTAAAAAAAAAAATTATTTCTAAATAAAATATTTGGATTATTTGAAATTTCAATTTTTTTCCTCTAAAACACTTATAAATCCAAATTAAATTTAAATTTTTAATATTTTTTTATCATTACCCATTTCATAGGGATCAAATATAACTAATGTTGAATTGCTTATAAATTTAACAATATTTTAAGAAAAAAAAATGCCAAAAATATACAAAAAATTATAAAATTTTTATTTTCCTGGAATTTCTTGGTAACAATTTTTTAAAAAATTATTTAAATATGTTTTTATTTAAATATATATCAGATAAAGCTCATAGTCATTTTTCATTATTAAAAAATCATTATTACCATTCAATTTTATAATTTTAATATTGCTCCTATGCTTTGCATGTTAAATATTGTATCTCTCCCATGTTAAATTTGAATGGGGTGTCGCACAGCCATAATTTTAAAAAAAAATTAAAATTTATATATATTCATTATAAGTCATATATTTGCTATATATAATAGATGAGCCAATAAATAATATTGAAAAAAGTATCAAAGTGATCCACCCTAGTGTATAGTGTATAGTGTATAGTGTATAGTGTACAGTGTATAGTG
>OZ038316.1:4214664-4224664 GCA_964035775.1 Osedax frankpressi | reverse complement strand
TTAAGTGTTAAGAGATGTAGTAGTTAGTGTAGAGTTAAGTGTTAAGAGATGTAGTTAGTGTAGAGTTAAGTGTTAAGAGATGTAGTAGTTAGTGTAGAGTTAAGTGTTAAGAGATGTAGTTAGTGTAGAGTTAAGTGTTAAGGGATGTAGTAGTTAGTTTAGAGTTAAGTGTTAAGATATGTAGTAGTTAGTGTAGAGTTAAGTGTTAAGGGATGTAGTAGTTAGTGTAGAGTTAAGTGTTAAGAGAGGTAGTTAGTGTAGAGTTAAGTGTTAAGAGATGTAGTAGTTAGTGTAGAGTTAAGTGTTAAGAGATGTAGTTAGTGTAGAGTTAAGTGTTAAGAGATGTAGTTAGTGTAGAGTTAAGTGTTAAGGGATGTAGTAGTTAGTTTAGAGTTAAGTGTTAAGATATGTAGTAGTTAGTGTAGAGTTAAGTGTTAAGGGATGTAGTAGTTAGTGTAGAGTTAAGTGTTAAGGGATGTAGTAGTTAGTGTAGAGTTAAGTGTTAAGGGATGTAGTAGTTAGTGTAGAGTTAAGTGTTAAGAGATGTTGTTAGTGTAGAGTTAAGTGTTAAGATATGTAGTAGTTAGTGTAGAGTTAAGTATTAAGGGATGTAGTAGTTAGTGTAGAGTTAAGTGTTAAGGGATGTAGTAGTTAGTGTAGAGTTAAGTGTTAAGGGATGTAGTAGTTAGTGTAGAGTTAAGTATTAAGGGATGTAGTAGTTAGTGTCAGTTAAGTGTTAAGGGATGTAGTAGTTAGTGTAGAGTTAAGTGTTAAGGGATGTAGTAGTTAGTGTAGAGTTAAGTGTTAAGGGATGTAGTAGTTAGTGTAGAGTTAAGTGTTAAGAGATGTTGTTAGTGTAGAGTTAAGTGTTAAGATATGTAGTAGTTAGTGTAGAGTTAAGTATTAAGAGATGTAGTAGTTAGTGTAGAGTTAAGTGTTAAGAGATGTAGTTAGTGTAGAGTTAAGTGTTAAGAGATGTAGTTAGTGTAGAGTTAAGTGTTAAGGGGTGTAGTAGTTAGTTTAGAGTTAAGAGGTGTAGGTAGGTAGAGTTAAGTGTTAAGGGGTATAGGCAATGCCTAAAGATATACTTCCATTAATTTCCAAATATCACTTTCAACCTCTTTATTTTACTTTCGTCGTCTTTTTACAGCGACGATACTGAACTGATTCGAGGTCACGCCTCGACCTTCCCTAGCCACGCCCACACATCGGAAATAGCGATTGGCGGGAACTATTTCACAGACCACGGCCCCGTATCACACTACAACCAAGAACAACAACAACAACAACAACAACAACAACAACAACAACAACAACAGCAGCAGCAACGGCGACAACGAGCCCTGATGGACGAAGGTGACGATAGACCTGTCAATCACTTTAGAGGCGGAGAAAGGGGAGACAAAGTAGATATGGGACGAGGAGACGCAGGAGATGGAAGAGGAGAGGCTGATTGTAGTCTGGTGGATAGAGATGGAAACTTCCTGGACAACAGTCATGCACAGAAACTGCGTTCGGTTAGTGAGTGGGGGTAGTGAGGTAGTAGTGGGGTAGTAGTGGGGTAGTAGTGAGGTAGTGGTGAGGTAATAGTGAGGTAGTAATGGGGTAGTAGTGAGGTAGTAGTGGGGTAGTAGTGGGGTAGCAGCGAGGTAGTAGTGGGGTAGTAGTAAGGTAGTAGCGAGGTAGTAGTGGGGTAGTAGCGAGTTAGTAATGGGGTAGTAGTGGGGTAGTAGTGAGGTAGTGGTGGGGTAGTAGTGGGGTAGTAGTGGGGTAGTAATGGGGTAGTAGTGAGTTAGTAATGGGGTAGTAGTGGGGTAGTAGTGAGTTAGTAGTGGGGTAGTAGTGGGGTAGTAGTGGGGTAGTAGTGAGGTAGTAGTGGGGTAGTAGTGAGGTAGTAGTGAGGTAGTAGTGAGGTAGTAGTGAGGTAGTAGTGAGTTAGTAGTGAGGTAGTAGTGAGGTAGTGGTGAGGTAGTAGTGAGGTAGTAGTGAGTTAGTAATGGGGTAGTAGTGAGGTAATAGTGGGGTAGTAGTGAGGTAGTAGTGAGGTAGTAGTGAGGTAGTAGTGAGGTAGTAGTGAGTTAGTAATGGGGTAGTAGTGAGGTAGTAGTGAGTTAGTAATGGGGTAGTAGTAAGGTAGTAGTGAGTTAGTAATAGGGTAGTAGTGAGTTAGTAATGGGGTAGTAGTGAGGTAATAGTGGGGTAGTAGTGGGGTAGTAGCAAGGTATTAGTGGGGTAGTAGTGAGTTAGTAACGAGGTAGTAGCGAGGTAGTAATGGGGTAGTAGTGAGGTAATAGTGGGGTAGTAGTGGGGTAGTAGTGGGGTAGTAGTGAGTTAGTAATGGGGTAGTAGTGAGGTAGTAGTGGGGTAGTAGTGGGGTAGTAGTGGGGAGGTAGTGGGGTAGTAGTGGGGTAGTAGTGGGGTAGTAAGGTAGTAGTGAGTTAGTAATGGGGTAGTAGTGAGGTAGTAGTGGGGTAGTAGTGGGGTAGTAGTGGGGTAGTAGTGGGGAGGTAGTGGGGTAGTAGTGGGGTAGTAGTGAGGTAGTAGTGAAGTAGTAGTGGGGTAGTAATGGGGTAGTAGTAAGGTAGTAGTGAGTTAGTAATGGGGTAGTAGTAAGGTAGTAGTGAGTTAGTAGTTAGTAGTAAGGTAGTAGTTGGGTAGTAGTGAGTTAGTAATAGGGTAGTAACGAGGTAGTAGCGAGGTAGTAGTGAGGTAGTAATGGGGTAGTAGTGAGTTAGTAATGGGGTAGTAGTGAGGTAGTAGTTGGGTAGTAGTGAGTTAGTAATAGGGTAGTAACGAGGTAGTAGCGAGGTAGTAGTGGGGTAGTAATGGGGTAGTAGTGGGGTAGTAATGGGGTAGTAGCGAGTTAGTAATGAGATAGTAGTGGGGTAGTAGTGAGGTAGTAGCGAGGTAGTAGCGAGGTAGTAGCGAGGTAGTAGTGGGGTAGTAGTGAGGTAGTAGTGGGGTAGTAGCAAGGTATTAGTGGGGTAGTAGTGAGGTAGTAGTGAGGTAGTAGTGAGGTAGTGGTGAGGTAGTGGTGAGGTAATGGTGAGGTAGTGGTGAGGTAGTGGTGAGGTAGTGGTGAGGTAGTAGTGAGGTAGTAGTGAGGTAGTAGTGGGGTAGTAGTGAGGTAGTAGTGGGGTAGTAGCAAGGTATTAGTGGGGTAGTAGCTTGGTAGTAGTGGGATAGTAGTGAGGTAGTAGTGAGGTAGTAGTGAGGTAGTAGTAGGGTAGTAGCAAGGTATTAGTGGGGTAGTAGCAAGGTAGTAGCGAGTCAGTAGTGGGGTAGTAGTAAGGTAGTAGTGAGGTAGTAGCGAGGTAGTAGTGAGGTAGTAATGGGGTAGTAGTGAGGTAGTAGTGGGGTAGTAGCAAGGTATTAGTGGGGTAGTAGCTAGGTAGTAGTGGGATAGTAGTGAGGTAGTAGTGAGGTAGTAGTGAGGTAGTAGTGGGGTAGTAGCAAGGTATTAGTGGGGTAGTAGCAAGGTAGTAGCGAGGTAGTAGTGGAGTAGTAGTGAGTTAGTAGTGTAGTAGTAATGAAGTAGTAGCAAGGTAGTAGCTAGGTAGTAGTGAGGTAGTAGTGAGGTAGTAGTGAGGTAGTAGTGAGTTAGTAGTGAGTTAGTAATGGGGTAGTAGTGAGGTAGTAGTGGGGTAGTAGTGAGGTAGTAGTGGGGTAGTAGTGAGGTAGTAGTGGGGTAGTAGTGGGGTAGTAGTGAGGTAGTACTGAGGTAGTAGCGAGGTAGTAGTGTGGTAGTAGTGAGGTAGTAGTGGGGTAGTAGTGAGGTAGTAGTGGGGTAGTAGTGGGGTAGTAGCGAGGTAGTACTGAGGTAGTAGCGAGGTAGTAGTGAGGTAGTAGTGGGGTAGTAGTAGGGTAGTAGTGGGGTAGTAGCGAGGTAGTACTGAGGTAATAGCGAGGTAGTAGCGAGGTAGTAGCGAGGTAGTAGTGAAGTAGTAGTGAGGTATTAGTGAAGGCTAGTTAGTGAGTAGATAAGGCAGTAAGTGTGTAATAGGAAGGAGTAGGTATGTAATCAAATAGCTTAAAACTGCCATTAACTTATAGTAGAGGCAGTATAAATAACTTGATGTTTATAGACAATTGAAAATATGTAGGTTTTCAATCAACATTTTAAAGTATTTGTGGATTCCATCGATCTCATATTAAAGTGAAACCATTTCATAATCCTGGAGAAGCTTTTGCTAATGGAGTTGTTTGTTTACGTGCGAGGTTTGATAGTTTTGTAAATGCGGCTTATTATCTTTGGTGGTTCTTATTATACTTAGTCCATGTCAAAGGTCTTATCAGTAGTTGAAGTGTTGGTTGGTGTGCAGATGGCGCTAGCGAGCTCGAAGAAAGTGTTATGTCGAGGTGCAGGCAGCGTAACGGGGCAGTTGTTGATGTGGAAGGTAGTACGGTTGGTAGTACGGTTGGTTTGTCGGTAGGAGGTTGAGAAGCGTGGATTAACATTTCAACGGTTTCGCAACTATTTAAAGCAAGTAAGTTTACGGCAGTTGCAGATCTCTTCTAAACAGTTATTTTGTGTTGGTATCTTGGTGTCGAGGTCCACTAGATTACAGTTTGGTGTTTGGTAACGGTGTCCAGCAAGCGGACCTTTGGGGAGTATGGGTGCGAGAACAGATCCTCGTCGAACTCCGTGGTCTAGTTCTAGGCGAGCCAATGTAGAGATGGGTTCGCGTAGGAACCTCACTAGAACTGTTCCAGGCAAACCGAGGCAATGTACTCGATAAACTTATACTTATACTTATACTTATACTTACACTTACACTTACACTTATACTTATACTTATACTTATACTTATACTTATATTTATACTTATACTTATACTTATACTTATACTTATACTTATACTTATACTTATACTTATACTTATACTTATACTTATACTTATACTTACACTTACACTTACACTTATACTTATACTTATACTTATACTTATACTTATATTTATACTTATACTTATACTTATACTTATACTTATACTTATATTTATACTTATACTTATACTTATACTTATACTTATACTTATATTTATACTTATACTTATACTTATACTTATACTTATACTTATATTTATACTTATACTTATACTTATACTTACACTTATACTTATACTTATACTTACACTTACACTTACACTTACACTTATACTTATACTTACACTTATACTTATACTTATACTTATACTTATACTTATACTTATATTTATACTTATACTTATACTTATACTTATACTTATATTTATACTTATACTTATATTTATACTATACTTATACTTATACTTATACTTATACTATACTTATACTTATACTTATACTTATACTTATACTTATACTTATACTTATACTTATACTTATACTTATACTTATACTTACACTTACACTTACACTTACACTTACACTTACAATTAAAAATTGAACTAGAAGTAAATAGTGCGGGAGTTTAGTTGTAAGTTAAGAAGAAAGAGTTTAGTTAAGACAGCAAACAGAGATTTACAATAATCAAATTTGTCAGAAGTTAGTCGTATTTGTCTAATTTTAAGTGCTCAAGATTCACTTCTAAAGTAGTTGCTCGAGTTTTCTTTTGCATTCCAAGGGTTCGAGGTGCAAGTAGACGTATAAAGGTTTACCTTGCAATAAAAATTGAATTTCTATACTTCATCGATGTAAAAAAAAATAACCGATATCGCATTAAAGTTACGATTAATATGGTAGTGTGCCTGGATATGTTTATAGGAGGTCAAAGTGCAGGAAGTTGAGTATGTGTACGGTGTACATTTCGTATTTGTATTTGAGGATTATTTACGTTTGTCTGCTCAACTTAAACTCTCCTGGGGCTGTAGTAGGTCCATAAGCCCCGTAGTAGGTTCCATAAGCCCCGTAGTAGGTCCATAAGCCCCGTAGTAGGTCCATAAGCCCCGTAGTAGGTTCCATAAGCCCCGTAGTAGGTTCCATAAGGCCCGTAGTAAGTCCATAAGCCCTGTAGTAAGTCCATAAGCCCTGTAGTAGGTCCATAAGCCCTGTATTAGGTTCCATAAACCCTGTAGTAGGTTCCATAAGCCCTGTAGTAGGTCCGTAAGCCCTGTAGTAGGTCTATAAGCCCTGTAGTAAGTACATAAGCCCTGTAGTAGGTCTATAAGCCCTGTAGTAGGTCTATAAGCCCTGTAGTAAGTCCATAAGCCCTGTAGTAGGTCCATAAGCCCTGTATTAGGTTCCATAAACCCTGTAGTAGGTTCCATAAGCCCTGTAGTAGGTCCGTAAGCCCTGTAGTAGGTCCATAAGCCCTGTAGTAGGTCTATAAGCCCTGTAGTAGGTCTATAAGCCCTGTAGTAGGTCTATAAGCCCTGTAGTAGGTCTATAAACCCTGTAGTAGGTTCCATAAGCCCCGTAGTAGGTTCCATAAGCCCTGTATTAGGTTCCATAAACCCTGTAGTAAGTCTATAAGCCCTGTAGTAGGTCCATAAGCCCCGTAGTAGGTCCATACGCCCCGTAGTAGATCCATAAGCCCCGTAGTAGGTTCCATAAGCCCTGTATTAGGTTCCATAAACCCTGTAGTAAGTCCATAAGCCCCGTAGTAGGTCTATAAGCCCTGTAGTAGGTCCATAAGCCCTGTAGTAGGTCTATAAGCCCTGTAGTAGGTCTATAAACCCTGTAGTAGGTTCCATAAGCCCTGTAGTAGGTCCATAAGCCCTGTAGTAGGTCTATAAACCCTGTAGTAGGTTCCATAAGCCCTGTAGTAGGTTCCATAAACCCTGTAGTAAGTCCATAAGCCCCGTAGTAGGTCTATAAGCCCTATAGTAGGTCCATAAGCCCTGTAGTAGGTCTATAAGCCCTGTAGTAGGTCTATAAACCCTGTAGTAGGTTCCATAAGCCCTGTAGTAGGTCCATAAGCCCCGTAGTAGGTCTATAAACCCTGTAGTAGGTTCCATAAGCCCTGTAGTAGGTCTATAAACCCTGTAGTAGGTTCCATAAGCCCTGTAGTAGGTTCCATAAGCCCTGTAGTAGGTCCATAAGCCCTGTAGTAGGTTCCATACACCCTGTAGTAGGTCCATAGGCCCTGTAGTAGGTTCCAAACACCCTGTAGTAGGTTCCATAAGCCCCATAATGGGTCTATAAGCCCTGTAGTAGGTTCCATAAGCCCTATAGTAAGATCCATAAGCCCTATAAATTACGACCCCTACTATATTCCAGTTCAAGAAACCACCCGGACCTAAATATCAGCGTTCTCCGATGAAATTATCAAAAAGAAGGTTTTCAAATAGACGTCTTTGTTTACTTTATTCTAGAAAACTCTAAGTCTATCTTGATATTCAAAACCACTAATTATATTGTTAGACCACTATATTTTACGCTCTATTTTCAATATAACGGCGCTAATCGGTTTTATAAGAACATACGAAGATCTAGTCTTCGCTTTATTGTTTAACCTCAACATTCCGTAACTACGTACCACATGTATTCAAATCCCGCTCCCAGGAGTATTGCCATCATGGAGAAAAGTACTTCTATAGTACCTCCCCTCGACCTCTCCAGCATCGAGGACTCAGAGCCGAGTTTGTAATCAATTAGATAATGATTATTATGTTCTGTAATGTAGTATTCAATTTATATATATATTTATATATATATATAAATGTATATATATATATATATATATATATATATATACATGTGTGTATATATATATATATGTATATGTATATATTTATAAATATATTATTATTATTTACTAATTATTGTGTTGTAGGAATTGCATTACATCTAAATATCTATATTCTGTGTATCTAAATATCTATATTCTATGTATCTAAATATCTATATTCTATGTATCTAAATATCTATATTCTGTGTATCTAAATATCTATATTCTGTGTATCTAAATATCTATATTCTGTGTATCTAAATATCTATATTCTGTGTATCTAAATATCTATATTCTATGTATCTAAATATCTATATTCTATGTATCTAAATATCTATATTCTATGTATCTAAATATCTATATTCTATGTATCTAAATATCTATATTCTTTGTATCTAAATATCTATATTCTGTGTATATATCAAGAATTGCACCTGAAAACACAACTCTCTAAATTTCACAATAATATTACTTTCATTTCATTCCTTTTTCTTCAAACTTTGCATAGATATTTGGTCTACTTTTCTTTTGCACATATTTCAAGTGTTTATAAAAATATTTACAATTTACGTTGAACTCGATTTCTTCGATGTTAATTCTTTGGATGCATTTCCTTTGAATTAGTAAAATTTGCAACACACCTTTTTTTATTACAGGACAGGTGCAAAGTTATTTTACAATAAATTACATAATCAATATTTAATTAACAATTAATTATGCCTCGTTATTAATCATCGAATCGACGCTAATCCAGGACCCAGTACCATGGATCCCATGAGGACTATTAATGGACCTTTACTATCCCCTCGCTCCACGGCAGCCAATTCCCATCATTTCGAGTTTGTTTTGTAGTTCTTTCATCCTACTGTATTAAATATCCTGTACAGTGTACATTATGCAGTGTACAGTGTACATTGTACAGTGTGCAGTGTACAGTGTGCAGTGTACTGTGTAAATTGTACATTGTACAGTGTACATTGTACAGTGTACATTGTACAGTGTACATTGTACATTGTGCAGTGTACTGTGTACATCGTACATTGTACAGCGAACAGTGTACATTGTACATTGTACAGTGTGCAGTGTACATTGTACTGTGTACATTGTGCAGTGTACTGTGTACATTGTACATTGTACAGCGTACAGTGTACATTGTACTGAGTACAATGTACAGTCTATATACCACTTTACACCCACACTCTATTGTTGTTTGTATTGTGATTTCAACTGCGTAGATTTCACAGCGACGTTGATTCCGCCCCAACGCCGATAGACAAACAGCAACAAGAATCCAGGTTAATGGTCGTGTAGCGTACATTAACCGCATCGGACGATACTCCCTTACATGCTAATGTATGTACCCTTACATCACTAATAATTGCATAATACTATATATAGTTAGCAACATAGCTTCACTACATAACCATTACATCACTACATATTCACCATTACATCACTACATATTCACCATCACATCACTACATATTCACCATTACATCACTACATATTCACCATTACATAACTACACATTTGTCAATATCATTATACATGGTCTAACATCATTTCATTTGCCTTGACAATTCTTTGCCTACTTCAGCGCTATCGAGTTGTGGAAACAATCCAGGGAATTGGAAGCTTGCATGAATAAAGCACAAGGTTTCAACTTCCGGAAATGCTTCGTTGCCTTTACCGACGATCCTTGTAATCCAATAATAATGCTTGCGAGGAAGTGTGGGGTTCAGGGTAGTTCTTTCATCTCTTATCTTCCGGGAAGTCTTCCAACGTTAATTTCAAATTCACAATTGATTATTGATCTCAATTCATATCTGACTCTTTACAGATACATTCCCATGATGTCAATTCCTTTAGCAATTATAAGGGGTAATAAATTAAGAAATAATTATTCAGTGCAATAATTATGGAAGGCTTGATCCATTTTCCCAGGAAATTCATATTTTAACTAACTACACTCTCATAATTTTCCATTGTTTAGTTTATAGAAAGAAATTGAAGAAATTTGAAGACAAATATGAGGAAGAAAATGGTTGTAGGGTTAGTTGTATATTATCTCAAGGTAAACCCAAAGTGTTGGTAGAATTTCCTATTATATAAATTATATAAAATTATTGATTTCATTTATAGCTTACAAATGATTTTTAATTTTTTACACTTTTTATGAAATCTTTGAAAAATTATAAGGTCAATATTTTAAATCAGGATAAATTTTAACTTTTATTTTCCAAACATATTTGAAATATAATTGCGTCATCTTTTTCTAAACTCGGCTCCGTGACATTATATACTCCCATACCTTCCTAATCCAGGCATCGTTGCAAATCAAGAACTCCA
>OZ038316.1:4122164-4209664 GCA_964035775.1 Osedax frankpressi | reverse complement strand
CACACACACATACACACACCCACATACACACCCACATACACACACACATACACACCCACATACACACCCACATACACACCCAGATACACACACACACACACACACATACACACACCCACATACACACACACATACACACCCACATACACACACACATACACACCCACATACACACCCACATACACACCCACATACACACCCACATACACACCCACATACACACCCACATACACACCCACATACACACCCACATACACACCCACATACACACCCACATACACACCCACATACACACACACATACACACCCACATACACACCCACATAAACACACACACATACACACACCCACATACACACCCAGATACACACACACACACATACACACACATACACACACCCACATACACACCCACATACACACACACATACACACACCAAGATACACACACACACCCACATACACACCCAGATACACACACACACACACACATACACACACCCACATACACACACATACACACCCACATACACACCCACATAAACACACACATATACACACACCCACATACACACCCACATACACACACACATACACACATACACACCCACATACACACCCACATGCACACCCACATACACACCCACATACACACCCACATACACACCCACATACACACCCACATACACACCCACATACACACCCACATACACACACACATACACACCCACATACACACCCACATAAACACACACACATACACACACCCACATACACACCCAGATACACACACACACACACATACACACCCACATACACACACATACACACACACATACACACATACACACCCACATACACACACACATACACACACCCACATACACACACACACACACACACACACATACACACACCCACATACACACCCACATACACACACACATACACACCCACATACACACCCACATACACACACACATACACACATACACACCCACATACACACCCACATACACACCCACATACACATCCACATACACACCCACATACACACCCACATACACACCCACATACACACCCACATACACACCCACATACACACACACATACACACCCACATACACACCCACATAAACACACACACATACACACACCCACATACACACCCAGATACACACACAAACACACATACACACACCCACATACACACCCACATACACACACACATACACACCCACATACACACCCACATACACACATACACACACACACACACATACACACACCCACATACATACACATACACACCCACATACACACCCACATACACACACACATACACACATACACACCCACATACACACCCACATACACACCCACATACACACCCACATACACACCCACATACACACCCACATACACACCCACATACACACCCACATACACACCCACATACACACCCACATACACACCCACATACACACACACACAAAGTCATGCTTGATTGAATATTCTATAAATGTATTTGTATTTTAATTATAAAGTCTTATTTCAATTATCAGATATAAAAATTCAAAAAGAATAATTTATCTATATTTCATAATTTTCTAATAGTTATATAAAAATAAGTATAATATAAATAAAAATAATGCATTGTCAATTTATTTGTATTATAAATATTTTTATTTTGACATTTATAGATTATAAAAAATATTAATTTTTAGTCAAAGAAATTCATTTATAAAACATTTTAATTGTAAAATTACAAATAATAGAATCATTCCAGGTTTATATCTAAAAGATATTTGTTTGTAATTTAGTAATAAATTAATTAAAAAATAAGTAGAAATTGCTTATAAAAATTGTTTTATTTAATAAGTTTAGTATTCATAATTATTTATATATATTTTATTTTCAATGTAAATATTCAATGGCCCGTATTTTTAATAACAAATTAAATATTATTTTGCTACTTACAAAACTTATAAAATCTACTTTTCGCTAAGTTAGTATATATTTTAATAAATAATAATAAATAATAAATAATAATGAATGATAGAATTTATTATCACATTTTTATTAATTTATAATCTATTCACTTTTTTCCATGTTTTGCGGCACTTTTTAAAAATAATTCTTTATGTAAAATATTGCTAATGAAAACTGCAAACCTTAATTGTAATATCAAAGTTCTTGTATTGAATACAACTTGAAATGTTTAAAATCCTCTAACAATTTGTGTGGTTAATAATTATTTCACCATTAAATCATTTTTAATTCTAATTTCCAATCTCCGATACAGTTTTACAATTATACTTTATATATATACATATATATACAATATATTATGTATTCAAATTGAAAACATATTATATATATTGTTAAATTAATTAAAACTTTTTAATAATTAACAAGAGATGACTTTAGAATGAATAGAAAGTTTAAAAAATGTACCTATATTTATTATATATACAGCATTAATAATAAATAAAATGTAGAACCTAATGATTATTTCAGTAATTTTTTATTGCATCCTTTTAATCCATTTTAATTCATTACATATTTTCATTTATTATATTTAACTTTTGTTCTTACATCTGTGTTACATAGTCTGGTTTTATAGTTTAAAGTAATATTACCTCCCAAGAACAAGATTATGTTACTATTATAAAGTTATATAATTTTTTTAAATAAAATATAATTATAATAGAATTTAAATACAAATAAAATATATTTACTCTTATTATATACCAAAAAAAAACTAAAATAACCTGGATGGTTACTTTCAAGTAAACCCATGGGTTTATATATATATATATCCAGGAATACATCCAGGTATTTTAGTTTTTTTGTAAAGAGAAATTATATTTTATTTACATTAAATATAAATATATCATGTTTTTTTTTATTTAAATAATTATATAAGAATGTCTTGCATAATACCCAAGAATACCTAATCACCCCGGTAATCTTGGGTAATAATACTATAGAATATTTGTAATTATTTATAAATATAAGAGTATATAATAGTTACATCATCTGCTTTAATTTAGAATTCCCAATTTAATTTAACAAATTACCTAATAATAATAGATTATATTTAATTAATTCTCTTCTTTTTATATTACATTAGTTTTATATAAAACAAATTCAATTTCCATATGCATACTAAATTTATATTACATCTAATGCTATATATATTATATATATTATATATATCACCGAAACAACAGAAGAATGCAGGCACAAAGAAAACCCTGAAACCACTTTATGATTTATACAGAGCAGCAAAACACATTGTCTACCAAATGCAAAAGGTTTCATTATATTGTTACTCCACCAGCCTCGCCTTCCAGCTGGACACTTTTCCCCTATTATCTCCTCCGAATAGCCATCAGACAGCTTAGTCAGCTATAGTGTATCATCCTCACATATTATATAACTCTAGAATTGAACTATAACGGCGTATCCGTTACAGCATCCGTAACTTCTTCATATCCCTGGTGAGTCGAAATGAACTCACAAAAATGTTGTAACCCTGGCAATATTAACATCTCGGCGCTACAGACAATTTCTACCACCCGCAGCAACCCGAACAACATCGGACTGCCTCGATTGCAATGCGCTACAGGTCGAAGCCGGGTCAACCGGAAGATCCGTCCGAGGACTCGGCCGCCCTCTCGGACACGGACTGTACTCCCGCCTTACACGAATTGTCTTTGTTAGCGCATAGACCAACGTAAGATTCACCCAATCTCTGAAATTGCATTCACTAATTCTTTTATGATATGATATTATGAAATTGTTTGTCTGTTCAATTTAAATTATGATTAAATGAAGAATAATTATACAATTTATATAAATATATATTTAATTGAAAAAAGAAATCAACCGACTTATTAAAAAATATATATATTAAATTATATAAAAAATAATATTTGTATTTATATTTTAAATCACAAAACAAATATGAATCTATTTATTATACTTTGTAATTACACTTTTACTATTTTGAACAGATCAGAATTACTTGCCGAACAAGAAAAATATCATATCAAGAAAAAAACACTCAGAATTAAATTGCGAGATTTTGAAGATAGCTATACCAACAAATACTCAAGGTAATATTTTATATTTAGAATAAAGATTCAGAAAATAAAATACAATGACCATAAACTAATAAATTGGTGTGATATCATTTTTTAACTAATCACTATATGAATTTAAAATTTAAGCTAATTAGATTATAATATAGATTATAATTTTCATTGTTCATGTTCAATAGGAAACCTTCTAAAGATGAAAGGGGTATTGTACAAAAAGACTACGATGTATACAAGGTAATTTTAATTATTAATTCAATCAAGTTTACACCGATTAAATTAAATTATAATTAGAATAAATGATTCTAATAATTTACAGTACATAAAGAATCAGTTAAAGTTACTGGATGTTTTAATTAACAAGAATATAAACAAGAATTAAATTCAATTCGAGAACAACTGAATTCAATAAACCGCAAGTATTACATTACATTTGAACAAATTGGACTTTTACTTTTACAAATGTTAATGTTTTTACAATAGTGAGTATTATTCTGCTTTTAATAAATTATGAAATACACCAGAATGAATTTATAGATTATTAAATAAACTTTATTGTTATTATTTTACTTTTTTCATAAGTATATAATCCATAATATCAATGTTTATTCTATTAAATTTGGTGTCTTTAAAAAGAAATATAGTTGTTAAATTATGTCTATAATAGAAATTTATACTAAAAATAAATAACAGTAATTAAAATTATTATATTTAATCTTAAAATTATAAATAAAAATATACAAGTAAATTAAAACAGAGACTAAATTGATATATAATATATATTAATGGGCCACGTATAAGGTGAAATGCTAATCAAACTAGATGTCAAAACTTATGGGTAATGTAAATAACAAAGTTATAATATTTGCAAGACAATTCATTTACACGCAAATATGATAATTACAAGTTAATATATACAAATGAAATATTTAGTTTACTTTAATTGTTTATGTTAATTTATTACTGCGGCTATTGACTATATATACATATATATATAGAAATACATTTATAAATAAATTAGAGTACTTCGATGTATTTTTAAAAAATACTATTATCTCGTAATTCACATTAAATTTGCAATATCTCTATGGACAAATGGAAAAGTCAAAATAGTATTAATAAGAACATCTCTTTAATGTCATACTGAGAGAGGATTGGGAGATAGCGCAAACAGCTTAAACATAGCATTTATATAATAGCGCATCCTCGTTCTTCTAGATTAGCGAAAGGTGGCAAATCTAAATGTCTTAAAAGAGAGTTATATTGAATTGAATTGAATTGAATTGAATGTACCATGAGAGCCTAAATTCAAATTATCAAGAATATCTTTTCTACTCGTCACATACGTTTCTTATACTTCGAGGATCGGTTTCGCCAACCAAAAGAATATATTTGCAGCGCACGAAAAATTGTATTCCAGTGCAAGAAAAGCAGTTCGAGGTTTCGAGGCGTCTAGCAAACCGACACGGTTACGTTGATGCCGAGGTTTCCGCTGTCGGAGAAAAGCTGCGCGATGTTCATGTCGAATACGAGACAGTCGCTCTTGTTGATTGCGGAAAGAACGCCGTCGTGAATAGATCGAGGAGTAGCCTCCCAGGTAAGGCGTCGTCGATGCCCATTGATCTCCAGTCTACGAGGAATGAAATGGACGTAGTCGAGGCTCGTCGAATACGATGCAATGTGCAAATATGCCAGAAATCATTAGAATATAGCTTTTATACGTTGAAAGCGACGGTAGGACATGGCAGGACAACGCTAGATTTACGAACCTGTAGGCAAATTTCTCAGCTTGAATCCGGGTCCCAATTAGTTGCACGATGGCGTAGAATTGAACGTTGTTCTCGAGTTTCTCTTGCTTCTCGAGGACGAGCATGAAGTTCTGACCGAAGCACGATTGCATCATCACCCAGTCGACGGCGCCAGGCAGAGAGATATCGGTGGCGAGGAATACGATGTCCTCGCCTTGCAGGGTTGTGATGGATTTGTGCTGCTGGACCAAGTGAGGCATGACGCACTCCAGCTGACCGTGCCATTTGCACGATGAACCCGGGCACGGACAACTGTACGGCCTGTACGGAGGGAGGGAGAGGTGAGAGAGCTAGGGAGGGAACGGGTGAGTGAGAAATGTAGTTAAAAGGGGTTGTTAGGGGAGACGAGGTTAAGGATGGAAACAGCAATTACCAGGTACCTGTATTCGCAAGCGTCCTCGTGTTCCGTCTTATCAGTATGTAGAAGATTGATGTTGCAACCGGTACTGCTGTATTTACAGGGAAACAAAACTTGGCTAGCTACCTTCTCCATGGCAAGGTTACGAATATTTCCTGAAGGATTGCGAAAACATGTTATTCAGAAAATATCTAAGTGAATCGTTTACAATTTTGCTATAAACAACAGATCATCATCAAATGTTTGTAATTATAAATTAATGTTTTTAATTTAAGTAAAATTGTAAAAATTGAAAAAAATCCTTGTAAAAAATGTTGTATTATTGAAAGTTGATATATTGAAATTTAATAAGAAACTCTAATCTATTACATCAAGCCCAATGACATCATCGTAATTAAATAAAAACTATAATGACTCTATCTGCTTAATGTAATACTCATGCAATGTTCACAATGCCTAAATCTTTAATGCAAATTTAGGAAATGTAAAAGTGCAACTTCGACAAAATTCAAGAGTTCAATTTTAAATCCAACGCACTAACTACAGGCTAAATTTTATTGTTATTGTTAATAATTTGCTACTTAACAAGAAACGAAGATAAAGAATGCAGGTGGACGTAATCTCATCATACAATATGGATATTCGATGAATTAGAATTTGTAAATGAATTCCAGATAACAAAACGATAAAAACAAATATAAAGTCTGGCAGTATCAAAAGTATTGACGTAAACAGATCAATAAACCAAAACCAATTGAATTAGATATCTAAATAACAACAATAAACCTGAACTTATTAAAAACCACTACCAATATCAATAAATCAATTATTGTAACGAACAATCTGCTATTAGAAAAACAAATTGCCAAATTAAGGATATCTGACATATACGGGATATCTGACATATACAGGATATCTGACATATACAGGATATCTGACATATACAGGATATCTGACATATACAGATATCAACAATGCTAAAAAATAATAGCTAATTTTTTTTTGTATAATATAGAAATTGAATATGTTAAATTTAAATTGGTATATTAAAAAAATATTACAAAATTTCTATCAAAATTTCTATTTATTTATAAAAGGTAATTTTTTAAAGTCCATAATTTAAATTAAATAAAATTATAAAATGTAATATTTTATTTATTTGATTTTTTTACAATAATAATTTTACAATATAAACTTTAAAAAGTATTTACTAAAATATTATTTTAGACAATGTCTTTAGATTAAATATCCATTGTTTATTCAGTTATTCATTAAATAAATTCCAATTTTCAGATATAATAAATAATATTTATTATTAAATTAAATTTTATTATGATAAATATTATTAAACTTATTATTCTATTGATATTTTAAAAGTTAAATATTTACATTTTAAAATATTCATATTATGTGACATGATAACATAATTAATAAATTTATATTATCTTTCATAATATTAATAGATTCTATTAATATTGATATTTTCCGATACCAATATTTTCCCTATAAAGTCAAAATCTATTTTTAGAAGCATTGTCATGCATAAGAAGCCAAACTAAATTTCTAAATGAGAATGAAATTAATAAAGAAATCAAGTTATTGATTATAAAGGTAAACTCAGGGTTTAGTCTACTAAGCTCCCACAATAGTGACACTGCATTCATCCCAGATACAAAGAAATGAATATATAATGAAATCTCCTCATATAATGAGGTGAGCTTGTCAAGTAGAAACCACGTTGGAGTTGGATTGGAGTACTTTGCAAATCTATTACGCAGACAAGCAAGCACTAAACACTTGCCGGTATAACAACGCACCATATCACTACACATAATCAACCTCGGTAATCGTAACATCCATTCCAAGGGTTTCACTGGCAAACAGTGAAAACGATTACTCGAATTCATTAAGTCTTACAACTTCACATTTTGTTCTTGTAACTCGAGACAAGGTTTCATAAAACTATTGTATTGTCGCACGTTGCTAAAGAAATCTCCAACCGAACGCCGCTCCCAGATCATTTGCGATCATTTTGTTGATTAATAACAATGAATTTAAATCTCTTAAAACGCAGACGATAAAGTACAGAAATCATTAGTCGGCATAAAATGAATTAAAACGAATGAATGCTGAAATAAAAGGACTAACCGAGAGGACCACGGCACGTGGGGCAAGCCTGTAGTTTAGGTCTACACGTAGAACATACGATATGTCCACTTTGACACTGCATTATAGGAGGCAGTGCATAGTCGAAGCAAACCTAGATGGGGTTAAGTCCGGGGTTAGAAATAAGTCCAGGGTTAGAAATATGTCCAGGGTTAGAAATAAGTCCAGGGTTAGAAATATAAATAACAGCGTTTCAAATAAATCAAAAATAGTTTCATATTTAAGTTTATTCGAATTTCAATCAAATATGGACTTTTACACGGCAATAATCTGGTCCCATAAATATGAGATCCAGTCCCTAATCTACAACCACCTTTTGATATAGATATGAGATAGATATGAGATAGACATGAGATAGATATGAGATAGACATGAGATAGACATGAGATAGACATGAGATAGACATGAGATAGGTATGAGATAGACATGAGATAGATATGAGATAGACATGAGATAGACATGAGATAGACATGAGATAGACATGAGATAGACATGAGATAGACATGAGATAGACATGAGATAGACATGAGATAGACATGAAATAGACATGAGATAGATATGAGATAGATATGAGATAGACATGAGATAGATATGAGATAGACATGAGATAGACATGAGATAGACATGAAATAGACATGAGATAGATATGAGATAGACATGAGATAGACATGAGATAGACATAAGATAGATATGAGATAGACATGAGATAGACATGAGATAGACATGAGATAGATATGAGATAGACATGAGATAGGTATGAGATAGGTATGAGATAGACATGAGATAGATATGAGATAGACATGAGATAGACATGAGATAGACATGAGATAGATATGAGATAGGTATGAGATAGGTATGAGATAGACATGAGATAGATATGAGATATATATGAGATATACATGATATAGACATGAGATAGACATGAGATAGATATGAGATAGATATGAGATAGACATGAGATAGTCATGAGATAGATATGAGATAGATATGAGATAGACATGAGATAGACATGAGATAGACATGAGATAGGTATGAGATAGGTATGAGATAGACATGAGATAGATATGAGATAGACATGAGATAGACATGAGATAGATATGAGATAGACATGAGATAGATATGAGATAGATATGAGATAGACATGAGATAGATATGAGATAGACATGAGATAGACATGAGATAGACATGAGATAGACATGAGATAGACATGAGATAGACATGAGATAGACATGAGATAGATATGAGATAGACATGATATAGACATGAGATAGACATGAGATAGACATGAGATAGTCATGATATAGTCATGAGATAATCATAAGATAGACATGAGATAGACATGAGATATATATGAGATATACATGATATAGACATGAGATAGACATGAGATATATATGAGATATACATGATATAGACATGAGATAGACATGAGATAGATATGAGATAGACATGAGATAGTCATGAGATAGATATGAGATAGATATGAGATAGACATGAGATAGACATGAGATAGACATGAGATAGACATGAGATAGACATGAGATAGACATGAGATAGTCATGAGATAGACATGAGATAGATATGAGATAGACATGAGATAGACATGAGATAGTCATGAGATATACATGAGATAGTCCTGAGATAGACATGAGATAGATATGAAATAGACATGAGATAGACATGAGATAGACATGAGATAGACATGAGATAGACATGATATAGACATGAGATAGATATGAGATAGACATGAGATAGATATGAGATAGACATGAGATAGACATGAGATAGACATGAGATAGATATGAGATAGGTATGAGATAGGTATGAGATAGACATGAGATAGATATGAGATAGACATGAGATAGACATGAGATAGATATGAGATAGACATGAGATAGACATGAGATAGACATGAAATAGACATGAGATAGATATGAGATAGACATGAGATAGACATGAGATAGACATAAGATAGATATGAGATAGACATGAGATAGACATGAGATAGACATGAGATAGATATGAGATAGACATGAGATAGGTATGAGATAGGTATGAGATAGACATGAGATAGATATGAGATAGACATGAGATAGACATGAGATAGATATGAGATAGACATGAGATAGACATGAGATAGATATGAGATAGACATGAGATAGACATGAGATAGACATGAGATAGACATGAGATAGACATGAGATAGGTATGAGATAGGTATGAGATAGACATGAGATAGATATGAGATAGACATGAGATAGACATGAGATAGATATGAGATAGGTATGAGATAGGTATGAGATAGACATGAGATAGATATGAGATAGACATGAGATAGACATGAGATAGACATGAGATAGATATGAGATAGACATGAGATAAACATGAGATAGTCATGAGATAGACATGAGATAGATATGAGATAGACATGAGATAGACATGAGATAGTCATGAGATATACATGAGATAGTCCTGAGATAGACATGAGATAGATATGAAATAGACATGAGATAGACATGAGATAGACATGAGATAGACATGAGATAGACATGATATAGATATGAGATAGACATGAGATAGACATGAGATAGTCATGATATAGTCATGAGATAATCATAAGATAGACATGAGATAGACATGAGATATATATGAGATATACATGATATAGACATGAGATAGACATGAGATAGATATGAGATAGATATGAGATAGACATGAGATAGTCATGAGATAGATATGAGATAGATATGAGATAGACATGAGATAGACATGAGATAGACATGAGATAGACATGAGATAGATATGAGATAGACATGAGATAGATATGAGATAGACATGAGATAGACATGAGATAGACATGAGATAGACATGAGATAGATATGAGATAGATATGAGATAGACATGAGATAGATATGAGATAGACATGAGATAGACATGAGATAGACATGAGATAGACATGAGATAGACATGAGATAGACATGAGATAGACATGAGATAGATATGAGATAGACATGATATAGACATGAGATAGACATGAGATAGACATGAGATAGTCATGATATAGTCATGAGATAATCATAAGATAGACATGAGATAGACATGAGATATATATGAGATATACATGATATAGACATGAGATAGACATGAGATAGATATGAGATAGACATGAGATAGTCATGAGATAGATATGAGATAGATATGAGATAGACATGAGATAGACATGAGATAGACATGAGATAGACATGAGATAGACATGAGATAGACATGAGATAGACATGAGATAGACATGAGATAGTCATGAGATAGACATGAGATAGATATGAGATAGACATGAGATAGACATGAGATAGTCATGAGATATACATGAGATAGTCCTGAGATAGACATGAGATAGATATGAAATAGACATGAGATAGACATGAGATAGACATGAGATAGACATGAGATAGACATGAGATAGACATGAGATAGACATGAGATAGTCATGAGATAGACATGAGATAGATATGAGATAGACATGAGATAGACATGAGATAGTCATGAGATATACATGAGATAGTCCTGAGATAGACATGAGATAGATATGAAATAGACATGATATAGACATGAGATAGCTATGAGATAGACATGAGATAGATATGAGATAGATATGAGATAGATATAGACCAGAAGTAGTCCCATACTCGAAAATACGGTCTTACTTTTTCAAAGTGTAAATACAAATCTATAGTAATAATATTCAACATTCACTTTAAAAGTTTGGTCGGAATTAAAAATTTAATTTTGAAAAAAAAATAAAAAATGATGATTAATTGAATACAATATTAGCCCCAATATAAATATAATCGATAATTAATTTTTTAATTTTAAAACAATTCGTGAATCCAAAAAATGTAAATTGTTTATAAACAAAATTCTATTATTATTGATCAATATGAAAAGTAGATATCGGAGTAAGATATTTTTTAATTAAAAGTCATACTTTTATTGCTCAGGTAATACAAAATCTCGCCTTTTATATTTGGTCTCAGAGTGTCACATTTTCAGTATTCAGTTATCCGGGACCAGATTATTTCAGTGTAAAATGCCATTAGAAGCTAATTTTGTATATATTTTTCAGTCGCCAATATTCTTAAATGTATTAGAAGGTAAGTTGTAGGGTGTTTTTATGGAAGTTAATTATAAGGTATAAAGTGTAGTGTAGTATAGTATAGTATAGTATAGTGTAGTGTAGTATAGTATAGTGTAGTGAGTGTAGTGTAGTGTAGTGTAGTGTAGTGTAGTGTAGTGTAGTGTAGTGAGTGTAGTGTAGTGTAGTGTAGTGAGTGTAGTGTAGTGAGTGTAGTGTAGTGAGTGTAGTGAGTGTAGTGAGTGTAATGTAGTGAGTGTAATGTAGTGAGTGTAGTGAGTGTAGTGAGTGTAGTGTAGTGTAGTGAGTGTAGTGTAGTGTAGTGAGTGTAGTGTAGTGAGTGTAGTGAGTGTAGTGAGTGTAGTGAGTGTAATGTAGTGAGTGTAGTGAGTGTAGTGAGTGTAGTGTAGTGTAGTGTAGTGTAGTGAGTGTAGTGTAGTGAGTGTAGTGTAGTGTAGTGTAGTGTAGTGTAGTGTAGTGTAGTGTAGTGTAGTGTAGCGTAATGTAATGTAGTGTAGTGTAGTGTAGTGTAGTGTAGTGTAGTGTAGTGTAGTGAGTGTAGTGTAGTGAGTGTAGTGAGTGTAGTGAGTGTAGTGAGTGTAGTGAGTGTAATGTAGTGAGTGTAATGTAGTGAGTGTAGTGAGTGTAGTGAGTGTAGTGTAGTGTAGTGTAGTGTAGTGTAGTGTAGTGAGTGTAGTGTAGTGTAGTGTAGTGAGTGTAGTGTAGTGTAGTGTAGTGTAGTGTAGTGAGTGTAGTGTAGTGTAGTGTAGTGTAGTGTAGTGTAGTGTAGTGTAGCGTAATGTAATGTAGTGTAGTGTAGTGTAGTGTAGTGTAGTGTAGTGAGTGTAGTGTAGTGAGTGTAGTGAGTGTAGTGAGTGTAGTGAGTGTAGTGAGTGTAGTGAGTGTAATGTAGTGAGTGTAATGTAGTGAGTGTAGTGAGTGTAGTGAGTGTAGTGTGGTGTAGTGAGTGTAGTATAGTGTAGTGTAGTGTAGTGTAGTGTAGTGTAGTGTAGTGTAGCGTAATGTAATGTAGTGTAGTGTAGTGTAGTGTAGTGTAGTGTAGTGAGTGTAGTGTAGTGAGTGTAGTGAGTGTAGTGAGTGTAGTGAGTGTAATGTAGTGAGTGTAATGTAGTGAGTGTAGTGAGTGTAGTGAGTGTAGTGTAGTGTAGTGTAGTGTAGTGTAGTGTAGTGTAGTGTAGTGTAGTGAGTGTAGTGTAGTGTAGTGTAGTGTAGTGTAGTGTAGTGTAGTGTAGTGTAGTGAGTGTAGTGTAGTGTAGTGTAGTGTAGTGTAGTGTAGTGTAGTGTAGTGTAGCGTAATGTAATGTAGTGCAGTGTAGTGTAGTGTAGTGTAGTGAGTGTAGTGTAGTGAGTGTAGTGAGTGTAGTGAGTGTAATGTAGTGAGTGTAATGTAGTGAGTGTAGTGAGTGTAGTGAGTGTAGTGTAGTGTAGTGTAGTGTAGTGTAGTGTAGTGTAGTGTAGCGTAATGTAATGTAGTGTAGTGTAGTGTAGTGTAGTGTAGTGAGTGTAGTGTAGTGAGTGTAGTGAGTGTAGTGAGTGTAGTGAGTGTAGTGAGTGTAATGTAGTGAGTGTAATGTAGTGAGTGTAGTGAGTGTAGTGAGTGTAGTGTAGTGAGTGTAGTGTAGTGTAGTGTAGTGTAGTGTAGTGTAGTGTAGTGAGTGTAGTGTAGTGTAGTGTAGTGTAGTGTAGTGAGTGTAGTGTAGTGTAGTGTAGTGTAGTGTAGTGTAGTGTAGCGTAATGTAATGTAGTGTAGTGTAGTGTAGTGTAGTGTAGCGTAATGTAATGTAGTGTAGTGTAGTGTAGTGTAGTGTAGTGAGTGTAGTGTAGTGAGTGTAGTGAGTGTAGTGAGTGTAGTGAGTGTAGTGAGTGTAATGTAGTGAGTGTAATGTAGTGAGTGTAGTGAGTGTAGTGAGTGTAGTGTAGTGTAGTGTAGTGTAGTGTAGTGTAGTGTAGTGAGTGTAGTATAGTGTAGTGTAGTGTAGTGTAGTGTAGTGTAGTGTAGTGAGTGTAGTGTAGTGTAGTGTAGTGTAGTGTAGTGTAGTGTAGCGTAATGTAATGTAGTGCAGTGTAGTGTAGTGTAGTGTAGTGAGTGTAGTGTAGTGAGTGTAGTGAGTGTAGTGAGTGTAGTGAGTGTAATGTAGTGAGTGTAATGTAGTGAGTGTAGTGAGTGTAGTGAGTGTAGTGTAGTGTAGTGTAGTGTAGTGAGTGTAGTGTAGTGTAGTGTAGTGTAGTGTAGTGTAGCGTAATGTAATGTAGTGTAGTGTAGTGTAGTGTAGTGTAGTGAGTGTAGTGTAGTGTAGTGTAGTGTAGTGTAGTGTAGTGTAGTGTAGTGTATAGTGTAGTGAGTGTAGTGAGTGTAGTGAGTGTAGTGAGTGTAGTGTAGTGAGTGTAGTGTAGTGAGTGTAGTGTAGTGTAGTGTAGTGTAGTGTGTAGTGTAGTGTAGTGTAGTGTAGTGTAGTGTAGTGTAGTGTAGTGAGTGTAGTGAGTGTAGTGAGTGTAATGTAGTGAGTGTAATGTAGTGAGTGTAGTGAGTGTAGTGTGGTGTAGTGAGTGTAGTATAGTGTAGTGTAGTGTAGTGTAGTGTAGCGTAATGTAATGTAGTGTAGTGTAGTGTAGTGAGTGTAGTGTAGTGTAGTGTAGTGTAGTGTAGTGTAGTGAGTGTAGTGAGTGTAGTGTAGTGTAGTGTAGTGTAGTGTAGTGTAGTGTAGTGTAGTGTATAGTGTAGTGAGTGTAGTGTAGTGTAGTGTAGTGTAGTGAGTATAGTGAGTGTAGTGAGTATAGTGAGTGTAGTGAGTGTAGTGAGTGTAGTGAGTGTAGTGAGTGTAGTGAGTGTAGTGAGTGTAGTGAGTGTAGTGAGTGTAGTGAGTGTAGTGAGTGTAGTGTAGTGAGTGTAGTGTAGTGAGTGTAGTGTAGTGTAGTGTGTAGTGTAGTGTAGTGTAGTGTAGTGTAGTGAGTGTAGTATAGTGTAGTGTAGTGTAGTGTAGTGTAGTGTAGTGTAGTGTAGTGTAGTGTAGTGTAGTGTAGTGTGTAGTGTAGTGTAGTGTAGTGTAGTGTAGTGTAGTGTAGTGTAGTGTAGTGTAGTGTGTAGTGTAGTGTAGTGTAGTGTAGTGTAGTGTAGTGAGTGTAGTGAGTGTAGTGAGTGTAGTGAGTGTAATGTAGTGAGTGTAATGTAGTGAGTGTAGTGAGTGTAGTGTGGTGTAGTGAGTGTAGTATAGTGTAGTGTAGTGTAGTGTAGTGTAGTGTAGTGTAGTGTAGTGTAGTGTAGTGTAGTGTAGTGTAGTGTAGTATAGTATAGTATAGTGTAGTGTAGTGTAGTGTAATGTAATGTAATGTAATGTAGTGTAGTGTAGTGTAGTGTAGTGTAGTGTAGTGTAGTGAGTGTAGTGAGTGTAGTGTAGTGTAGTGTAGTGTAGTGTAGTGTAGTGTAGTGTAGTATAGTATAGTATAGTGTAGTGTAGTGTAGTGTAATGTAATGTAATGTAATGTAGTGTAGTGTAGTGTAGTGTAGTGTAGTGTAGTGTAGTGTAGTGTAGTGTAGTGTAGTGTAGTGTGTAGTGTAGTGTAGTGTAGTGTAGTGTAGTGTAGTGAGTGTAGTGAGTGTAGTGAGTGTAATGTAGTGAGTGTAATGTAGTGAGTGTAGTGAGTGTAGTGTGGTGTAGTGAGTGTAGTATAGTGTAGTGTAGTGTAGTGTAGTGTAGTGTAGTGTAGTGTAGTGTAGTGTAGTGTAGTGTAGTGTAGTGTAGTGTAGTGAGTGTAGTGTAGTGAGTGTAGTGAGTGTAGTGTAGTGTAGTGTAGTGTAGTGTAGTGTAGTATAGTATAGTATAGTGTAGTGTAGTGTAGTGTAATGTAATGTAATGTAATGTAGTGTAGTGTAGTGTAGTGTAGTGTAGTGTAGTGTAGTGTAGTGAGTGTAGTGAGTGTAGTGAGTGTAGTTAGTGTAGTGAGTGTAGTGAGTGTAGTGAGTGTAGTGAGTGTAGTGAGTGTAGTGTAGTGAGTGTAGTGTAGTGTAGTGTAGTGTAGTGTAGTGTAGTGTAGTGTAGTGTAGTGTAGTGTAGTGTAGTGTAGTGTAGTGAGTGTAGTGAGTGTAGTGAGTGTAGTGAGTGTAGTGAGTGTAGTGAGTGTAGTGTAGTGTAGTGAGTGTAGTGTAGTGTAGTGTAGTGTAGTATAGTGTAGTGTAGTGTAGTGTAGTGTAGTGTAGTGTAGTGTAGTGTAGTGTAGTGTAGTGTAGTGTAGTGTAGTATAGTGTAGTGTAGTGTAGTGTAGTGTAGTGTAGTGTAGTGTAGTGTAGTGTAGTGAGTGTAGTGTAGTGAGTGTAGTGAGTGTAGTGTAGTGTAGTGTAGTGTAGTATAGTATAGTATAGTGTAGTGTAGTGTAGTGTATTGAGTGTATTGAGTGTAGTGTAGTGTAGTATAGTGTAGTGTAGTATAGTATAGTATAGTGTAGTGTAGTATAGTGTAGTGTAGTGTAGTGTAGTGAGTGTAGTGTAGTGAGTGTAGTGTAGTGAGTGTAGTGTAGTGAGTGTAGTGAGTGTAGTGAGTGTAGTGAGTGTAGTGAGTGTAGTGTAGTGTAGTATAGTGTAGTGTAGTGAGTGAGTGTACTGAGTGTAGTGAGTGTAGTGTAATGTAGTATAGTGTAGTATAGTGAGTGAGGTGTAGTGAGTGTAGTGAGTGTAGTGTAGTGTAGTGTAGTGTAGTATAGTATAGTATAGTGTAGTGTAGTGTAGTGTATTGAGTGTATTGAGTGTAGTGTAGTGTAGTATAGTGTAGTGTAGTGAGTGAGTGTACTGAGTGTAGTGAGTGTAGTGAGTGTAGTGTTGTATAGTATAGTGTAGTGTAGTATAGTGTAGTGTAGTGTAGTGTAGTGTAGTGAGTGTAGTGTAGTGAGTGTAGTGTAGTGAGTGTAGTGTAGTGAGTGTAGTGAGTGTAGTGAGTGTAGTGAGTGTAGTGAGTGTAGTGTAGTGTAGTATAGTGTAGTGTAGTGAGTGAGTGTACTGAGTGTAGTGAGTGTAGTGTAATGTAGTATAGTGTAGTATAGTGAGTGAGGTGTAGTGTAGTGTAGTGTAGTGTAGTGAGTATAGTGAGTGTAGTGAGTATGATCTTGTAGGGGTAACATAAGGGGTATCATAAGGGGGTAGCATAAGGGGTAGCAGAAGGGGGTAGCATAAGGGGGTAGCACAGAGAATGGAGTATAAAATAAACGCTGCAATGTATGAAATGACTTGAATTGTCTTCTGGGATGATACATACACAACTTATTTTGTACTCATCTCAGAAGAATATTATTATTACATGAACCCACTTGGATATTTGTTGTATTTTATAATCATTATTTATCAAAAACTTAACATTTTCTATACAAAATAATGATTCAAAAAATACTAGGATTTTCTCGTAGCTGCTGATTACGCAAAGATTACTACGATATAGAATAGATAAGAAACTGGGTACGATGTTAATCTTGGCTGTTACATCGTATTACAACTATTTAAAGGAACATAGAATAGATAAGAAACTGGATACGATGTTAATCTTGGCTGTTACATCGTGTTACAACTATTTAAAGAAACATATAGAATTAACTTCATCAAATTACTACCCGTTGATTATGAACAGATAATAGATGATTGTAATGTTTTTAGATAACAAATAACATCTCGTGGTACTCATGTATATTAATATCCATTAAAGCATATTTATGTAATAATAACAATCTATAAATAGATTTATCTCGGGTCTATGTTTAAGATTATAAATAACTTTAACCCCTTCTTAATTAACATACTACACCGACTACAATAGAGATACGACATACAATAGAATACAAAACTTGGTATACCGTGAAATATTCATAAACAGAACGTAAATTAGAAATATGGATATTTTACAATAATTTCTAAAGACTGAGAAGTAATTTAAAGCAATAAAAATACGTCGCAAATCCTATATGCATTTTGTATACTAACCGGACATTCAAACAAGTGAGCCAGGTTATCATTTCCAGGTGCCGAGTTTGACCCACATTCTCTAGAACTTGAAGGTACTGTAGACAGTTTAGAATAGAGTACAAATTTCGTCAACAAATATAGATCTCGTCCATAATTCTAAGATTACAAATTGTGTTCATTTATAAAAATAATAAATTCTAGATATATATTGTAAAGGGACGTCCACGCTTATAAAATTATTGAATACGATCTGTTCATCTGATTATCACTCTAAAACAATTGGATATCTTCAATTTTAGTTAAAATTAGATGAAAATTTAAATTATTGAAAAATAGAACATTTCCAATTTTCTTTCGATTTTTTCATACGCTTTTTCTATGGCATGCCCCAGGTGTGACATATGACCAATTAGAGATCAGTTCAAAGTTCCTTATTTGTTTTCAATTTTTATATTTATTATTATGATTTACAAACATATATATAAACTAAAAATGAATTGAAATGAATTACAAATTTTGCAATTAACTGCCTTTTGTATTTATTAAATTTTTTTATTTTTAAAGAATTAATTTTGATTTATAGTTCTTTATAAATCAAAATAGTCATCAAGTTGGTGTAAAATTTAAATAGTTCAAATAAAAATTGGAATCATAGTTTGAAAATCGTTTAAGTGTGAGTTTATTGCACTAACTATGATTTTTATTATAAAAGTAATCCTCAATTTTCCGTAAAATCATTAAGTGTGAACACCCCTTAACATTGATTATATATAGATTATTATAATTAATATAAACTGCATTACAATTATATAGGACTTTAGTAATAAAACAACATAAAATAAAAATAATAAAGGATTTAAATATTAAATTATTTAATCAAGGATTAACACAGTATATAATAGAAAATATGCGATATAATAAATTAAATCTCCTGGGTATCCTTAAAACACATTTTGTATATTTGTAATTTCAATAGATTTTACTAATACATTATGCAAAAGTATTGCATTGCACTATTTACTGGATACCATCCAGTAATCTCCATTATTTTAAATAATATGATAAAAATAACAAAATTATATGATAATTTATAATATACTATGATTTATTTGTAAGATTCAAATACAAATCCCAGCAAACAACTAATGTTATATAATATTATATGCTATATACTATATAAAAAGGTTAAAATATCAATACATTCTACATCTTTTCGATATATTCACCGGAAAAATCCAGGTAATTTTAGTTTTTTTGTTATATCATAAAAGTGAACATATATTTTATTTGCATTTTATTATATTATGTTTATTTTTTATTTAAAATAATTAAATAAGATTGTACAATAGTCATATCAAGTTTCTTGGGAGTGTGCATAGCCAAGAAATGAGATAATGTAAATATTGTACAATCTTATAAAATTATTTAAAATAAAAAATAAACATAATATATATTTAAAAGTAAATAAAATATATTTTCACTTTTTTATATAAAAAAACTACAATGACCTGGATGGCTTCCTAGGCAGTATAAAAAATGTGATTACCTAGATAATTTTCTGGGGTATATAAATTAATATATGAAACTTTTAATTATAAACAAACATGTATTATCAAATAACCTTAATATTTAACACAAATATATAAATTAAGTCAAACATTAAATAAACATACTCCCACTATATAATAATATTTATTTTAATAACGATTGCTCATAGATTAATTATATTAGATAACCTGAATTCAAAATATCAAAATACAATAAATATTATGCAACCAATGTTCATTCAACCTTGAGTTAATTGAATTGTTATACATATTCATATATTTAATTTCTCTATTTAATACATGCTTTAATATTAATTGAATTATTGTATAATACTTATCAGGTCTCCATAAAAATCACTAACTGAACATGAAGTGATTAGTTTGTGGTGATCTGCGACGTGGTATTATGTCATATTTGCTCATCACAAGTTTACAAATACAATATTATTGCAAGATTCAAATTGTTTTGAAGCGTTAGTTGTCTGTTGATGTAATGTAATAAAAAGAATGAACACAAATTATATTTTAGAAACTATCTAATTATTTTTTTTAATAATTTATAAAATTAATAGTATTTTTGTAATATTCTACTTTTATAGATTATTCATATAAGCATATACGTTATTAATAGAAAATAACATAATTCATATATTATAATATAGATTTACAAATAAGTATATTAGTAACTTACTAAAGATAATTAATGTACATAAAAATGTATAACCTAAATTATATGAAAACATTTATATTATGTTTATTTATTAGTGTAAACATATATTAATTGATTCATCTATACATAACTTTAAATATGGAAAAATTGAAAATTAGAACTTTTAAAATATATATTCTATAAATAATACCATGAATCTAATTTAGAAAATATATTACAATATAAAATAGGTATACTTATAATAAGTTTGTAAATATAAAATATTAATTATACTCTATAACAGTTTAATTTGATAATTTGAAACATATAGTTTATTAAACGAAATTTACATCCATTTCAGGACATAAAATTAACAATTTTAATATTGAATGTAAGGAATACTATATAGTATATTTATTATATAGTTACCATTAGGATATATGGTGCATATCATTATAAACTATATAGGATAGGATAATAAGTTATATAGGTATAAAAACAATCGTTTTGTTTAAATTTACATTTGTTATTATAGTTGATGTTATTGGTTATATTAGGATTTCTTATAGTTGACCTATGATCTGAATTTATAATAGGGAAGTAAACAATCAACCGGATTTTCATAATAAATATAATATTTTCATTTTTCAATTTAAATTTGGTATCATCAATATACATATTGGTTCATCAGTATGGTATCTAAAAATAAATATATTTCACACATTTTGTATTAATAAAATAATCATTTTATGATTACCAAATGAGGTATATAATGTAGATTTATTAAAATACAACCTTTTTTTAAATTCAACCATTTTTCGAATGGTCGAATATTAATATAATATAAAATATATATACAGAAAATCATATATGAAATACTAATATTTTAGACATGTTTATTATTAATATAATGAGTATAACTTCTAACGGTATTGTATCATTGTATAGATATTGCACCTGTGTTTAGATATTTTATATAGCAATGTCAATACGAATATAATTTATTCTTCCATGTTCTTGAAATATATAATGATATATTATTCTAATAAATACCATGATATAAATTCCACCAAAGTAAGGAAACTACAATAGTAATACAAGTTAATGTCTGTAATATGTTGTAATACGTTTTTGCAATAATATCTAATATTAAATATATATATATATTGTTAGTATACACTAATAGTTTTTGGATAAAATATAATCAAATCTATATTATTAACCAAAAAAAATTCAATTATTTATATATACGGGTAATATCTAAAAAAAAAAAAGCCAGAAGTGAGGAATACTTGTAATGATTGACAGCCATACCATATCTCAATCAATCACTGCAAATATAAATAGTTGAACTACGTAGCCTTAAGTACTTATAATCATGCGATGATAATATTGCATTTATATTATATGATGAAATTATTGGTTATTAAAAAGTAAATTGGTGAATATCAAATACAAAAATCACCAATAATAATATATATTATTTAATAAAAACGCTTTAATAATTAAAAGTTAACATAAACTAGCTGTATATTTAAAAGATTATTATATAATGATTAAAAAGTATTATGATATTGTATAATCGAAACAAGACGATACAATTTGAACTTAGAAATATCAATTTCATATTCTGAAATTGAGATGATAATGTTTTCAATATTAAATATATAGAAAATATTGTTTAGAATTCTAATGAGGTATTAATTTTTATTTATCAACCATTATGGACTTTTAACTTAAGCCTATATTGTATGCACTTTAAGTAATATAAACAAATATACTTGTAATATAAGTATTGTCTAACTTTCAAGGAATATTTTAATTCTAAATTTAGATAAAATCTAGTTAAGGTATATAATTATGTTGAATAATTCTGTTTATATTGCCTGATAATACACACAAATTATCTACTGTTATTATATATTATAATATGCTTATCGATGCATGTCTGCATTAGATATGATATTATATTGATATATCAATTTATTCGTAAGAATTAATTTGGAATATAAATATCAACATTAATTTGATATAACGCATAACATATATGATAATTATGAATGCACGCAATAATTAAACCATCGTTATATCAATGTGATATAGAAATGGATCTATAAATATTTATTAATTTAATTATATGTATAGATATATCTATAAAATATATTATTATATCATTACATAATAATAAACTGTGTAATATATATGTTATACTATACAGTCAATATATAATTTTGTAGTGATTATTATAATAATTTTATACTATAAGTTTATAACTTATGATAAATAAAATAATAATAATTAACATATCCATACTTTTTGACAAGTACATATTATTATATAAAACTCGTTATATAATTAGAGAATTACTAGAATAAAATACTGTTGATGAAAAACAGTTTATATCAACAAAATTAACAAAACGTGTATTATTGAATATATTATAAATATTATACTGAATAAATCTAATAATATTTTTTAGTTGTTTATATCTTATTATAATTTCTAATTTTAATACTATATGTTCATAATATCATTATATGGATATTACATTTAATTACGTAAATAATGTTATTTTCTATATTAAAACAACAGACTTCTTGTTTTATTTAGCACTGGTGTCATGTGCAAAGTGGATCGTTTCACGTGACACAATTTGATTTCATTGTATACATTTATAAATAAATTATTTTAAAATGCCAAATTACCAATATATAACTAGTAATGAAGCTGTGAATCATTATATTCTATAATAAATTTTTTATATTCTACAATACATTTTTTAGCAATATTCAATAAATATGATAGTATACGAATGAAAAGTGGGTAGGTCAATAGACGATATGGGCCTATTTAGCTTGAAATTCAAATAACTAGATTAAAATATTTCAAATTCACCATAAACAATTATGAGATTCGAGAAAAAGATTTTCTTTTTTCTTAAATAATTAACTATACAAATACACCATATCAGTACTCCAGTAAATGATTAGTAATTAGAATATGTAAAAAGTAACAATATATTACATTTACAGGCGATAGTATCGCCTAGCATCGCCTAGAATAACCTAAATGCACGCACGCAATTTCTTTCATTTATATTTTGATGTACCATTAAAATTATAGATTGCAGACTTATTTAAAATTGTATTAAAGTATTTTATATTATCAAAACACCCTATATACTTAAGTACACTGGGCACTTTAATATTTAATATCAGATACGACAAAGAATTAGATATTATTGATCGGATAAGCTATTTTTAAACAATCAAATTTTTTAATTTTAATGTTTATCTACATGATTGACATGTCGATATTTATCTGATTGACATCTAGAACATCTGATAATTGAATTTTATTTTATTCGGAGTAATGGATAATATTCATGATATATATTTTTGTAAGAAAGATTAAACTTCTACAAATTTATAAATATTTTATATACGCTTATGATACATATATAAAGAAATATAGTTTACTTATATGATTATTTTAAATTTATTTAACAGTATAAGATAATATAAAATACCCTGTTTTCAATGCTATAACCCACTTTGCGCATGACACCGGTGAAGTGTTCAATTTTGGAACCCTTGCCAGAATGGAACCTACACATGTAATAAGCTATTTTAAAGTTCTGTATAACAATAAATCAATTTTGAATAATTTAAAATCAATAAGAATATACTTAATATGATTGAAATACATATGAATAAATTAGTGTATTGATATTGAATGTTTAACTAATATATTGAATGTTTAACTAATATGCAACTGTATATTGATAACTGATCCATGTATTGTCACTTATACCGAATAAAATAAATACTTATGGGGATTACTTAGCTGTTAGATAGTTGATAAATAAATATTCCAAATAAAGAATTATAATTATTAAAATTTTCCCATATTATAAAAGTTTAGAAATTATAATTATATATATATATTGCATATATAAATAAACTCATATTGATAATTATGTTAATCGGAATATTGAAATATATTTATAAATTTTAATTTGTATAACCACGCCCCGATTCAGATGCCACACCTTGATTAATACACCAATATTTTAAAACGTAAAACTTTCAAAATAATATTTTTCAATGTTATAGAAACAATATATTATAGTATATAATAATAGATATATTGTTACTAATAATTAAGGGTAATTTAGCTATATTAGTATATAATTTTAATATATATATTTGCAAAGATTATGGAAAATATCACGTGAAGGTTCCATTCTGGCCCAAATTCTATTCTGGGACACGACCATAAATTTCTATTTGGTAAATAGAAATCTATGGACACGACACATTGAGTAAATGGCATAAATAGTTGAGTAGGTAAATGTCCTACTCACGGGATTTATTGAAATCGATTGATTAAAGCGCCCCTTATAATTTGGATAGTTGATGCGCGAAATTTCAAAAAAATATTAACAATGGGAATTCAAAATAGTTCATCACTAAAGTGTAATAATAATTATAATAATTCACCAAATATACATTTAAATTCACTAAAGATAAATTAAGGTTTATCAAATAAATAAATAAATAATTAATGAATTATATTTATATATATAGTTAATTTATTAATTTATTTTAATAATATTTTATTTTAACTCATGGAAAATTAATGATAATGTAATCATTCGATTATATTATATATAAAATAAAATTACCATATCATATAATTACATCTAGTTTTAATCTTATTAATTTTAATATATACATTAAAAAATTGAAATGTTTAAATTATAGATGGATAGCTTATCATAAGTAATGATGTTATAAAATTGCCAGTACATATATAGTTTAATGATTGTAAGTGTTATTATATATAGTATTACATCTACTTTTAATCCTATTATTTTTTTAATTTTATATATACATTAAAAAATTGAAATGTATAAATAGTATAAATTTAATTTATAAATTGTATGTATAAATTATAGATAGATAGATTATCATAATAATATTAAATTGCTAGTAAATATATATGTTAATGATTGTAAGTGTGTTTAGTAATTTATTAAGTAACAAAATTAGAATTAGTTAAAATGATAACAATAATTATAAATTTCTATTTTCTCAAAAAAGTAGAATGTCTGTAAAAATGAATGGTTATTACATAATTATAATATAGTATAATCAGATATAAATATATAAAATTTAGATGTAAACAGTGGATTATTAATATGAAAAGAGGGAGAAGTTTCGAGAAATTATCGGCTGATGGTCTACATAATCAATATCGCCTATGCTCTGTTCATTTTGATCGAGCACAATTCATGAATGATAGAACAGAAAGATTGGTTCATGATACTACATGATATTAATAATATTTAAATATTATACTATACATATAAATCATCAATTATAAATCACATAGTCTTTTATAATAGTAATATTCTATATAGAATATTTAATTTTGGCGAAATGTTGTGTAAAAAAGAAACTTTGAAAAGGATGCCTCCGAAGAAAAGATTATTCCCAAGAAGCGTATTTACCGTTGGAATATATTATATAGTTACAGTTCACTTTTACTATAATATTCTGTAACATATTTTTATAAATTATAATTATATTCAGACTTTTCTATAAATGAGTAGTATATAATCAAATATAATCCAAATAGAAATCATTGTAGTTTTAAAAGATGTTCCGGAAGCAAGAATGATGATTAACCCAGATATACCTCCAGATTCAATACATATGGAAAATACGTGTCGAGAATCATGTATTAAAAATATTGATAATCTAGATCAATTAACAGTAACCAATGGAATACTTGTCACATGTATACTATACTATACTATACATTGTATAGCAATCTTACGTACAAAAATATGCCAAGTAGGCAAACAATTATCTGATAAAAACTCTATCCAAACAATTACGCAAGTTTTAAAACAAATAGAAATAATATTACCAAGAGATACTGCTAGGTTTATCAATCAGCAAATTAAATTACATACTCGTCGCAAAAAAGGGGCACAAAATGGTAATCGATGGACAATAAAGGATAAATTATTCTTCCTCTCTAAATTTTATCATAGTCGAAAAGCATACAAATTATCAAGAAATATATTTATGTTACCATCACGATCAATATTACTATTACTATTATCAAATTGCTCAATATTCCCAGGTTTTCATGAGAATATATTTAATTCACTAAAGATAAAAATGGAACGAATTCAAACTATAGAATGCGTTTTGGTGTTCGATGAGATGAAATTGAGACGAGGACTTTTATATGATAGAAAAAGAGATGCTGTAGAAGGTTTTAAAAATATAGGTGAATATGGACAAACAATCAAGTCTGCAGACTATGCACTATGTGTTATGGTTAAAGGACTTAAACAAAAATGGAAACTAAATATAGGTTATTTTTTGACGTCTTCAACTATTAAGGCGGAATTATTATACAAACTATTTTAAGTTCTATTAGAAGATTATTAAAACTTGGATTAATAGTGAAGGCTGTCATTTGTGATCAAGGACCAAATAACCAAAAGTGCATGTCAAAATTTGCCAATATATCAATAGAAAAACCATTCTTCACTATTGATACATACAAAATATATGTCACATTTGATCCACCACATTTACTAAAGAATATACGAAATCATTTTAAAAAACAAAATTTTATTTTTAATGAAGATATAATTTCACGGAAATATTAATGATTTTTATGATTTTGATATCAAAAACGAAGTTAGGTTTGCTCCAAAATTGACAGACGATCATATTTATCTTCCATTTAATAAAAAAATGAAAGTTAATCTTGCCGCACAAGTTTTAAGTCATACAGTAGCTGCTGGAATATATACGTTAGTACAAACAAACTATTTTAATAAAAAAGCTATACCAACTGCATTATTTATTAAAAAGATGAAATGTTGGATACAATGAATAGTTCATTAAGATTTTCATCAAAGACCAATGGAAATGCGTTAACTTCTTAAAATATTTGCCACCTGAAAGATGCAATAGAAATATTAAAAAATATTGAACCTGTAAATGGTAGAAAATTACCATGCATTAATGGATGGATAATTACATTATCTAGCACAATACAATTATGAAATGATATTAACGAAACATGATTATTTTTAACTATTAGGTTGAACCAATATTCAATTGAACATTTATTTTCGATAATTCGTTCAAAAGGAGGAACTCGTGATTAACCTACAAAAAAATCAATTCAGGTCTGCATACAGACAAGTTGTGTTGATAATATTTTAATTCCCTCAGATGCAAGCAACTGCTTTCCAGATAGATTAATTGTATCAATTACTAATATTTTAACTTGTGAATCTAGAATACCAAATATAGCACACCATTCATATTCCAAAATCACTTCAATCTCTCAATTACCAGATATGAATATTATAGAGAAAACAGATATATTTGCTTATATGGCTGGACATTTATTAAAAAAGAATAAAATAAATTGTAATGAATGTAGAAAACAATTATATTATGCCGATGGTTTAGATTATTTAAAATTTATTCAAGAAAAAGAAAACAGGGAAAATGCAGCACTATGTTATCCAGTTATTGAATTTACAAATATAATAAAATATATTGAATCAATTTTCCTTGAAAAATTAAAATTAAAATAGACAATTGTGCGATTAAACCTTATCAGCACGATGAAACTCCATTGTTCACTTTTTCCAATACTCCGCAGCGGAATTATCTGCAAAACCGATATTGATAGAAACAAATAGAGATTATGTAACGCGTATGTTTGCATGCGTTTACATTCAGAAAACAACTGACACTGTTATTTGATAGTAAACATTAATTAGAATGATAGTATATTACTAAACAACAATAAACTGTCAGAATTATTCAACTTATATTTTCACATTCAATTTATTAATGATACAACCACTTTCTTCAATTATATTTATATATATCGGATAGCATACAACCTAAAATAATATAATCCTAATTAAAGTAATTAATTAATTCAATACATTTCTCCCAAAAAACCATTACGTCTATAGATGTTCTCTACGAAATCTCAATATCTACAGTTCCTGTTTGTTTACATTTATATCCAAATATGGGCAAGATCTAATCATTATTTAATACCTAATATGATGCATCCAACTACATGCCTTTCGGTGTACGGTATATAGATGAAACATTAGGTATCCTATTTGAATAGTTGTAATCGTATTCCATTTAATATAAGTAACATAACATTATCGATGATATTCCACTCACGGAAAATAACAGTTATCTTTTGATTCGATATTATCGACAGATATCACCCGTACCTTCGACACGCCACAATAGTGTACTGAGTAATCCACCTCACTGGAATTAACACTCCGCTTTACACAATCTCTATTTAACACTCCGCTTTCAGAACTTGCCTCGGAGTGGATAATGACATTAGTAATGGAATTCGGGAGTGGTACGGCTCGGTTATAGTATACGTGTAAAGTGTGTATCTTATTATTTATGTTTCTAGAATTCGTTATGATTAATGTCAGTATTTCAACAATCCTCTACATATTAATTAAACATAGTTTAATCGACTATCATTCAAAGACGTCTTATATATCGACACCAAAATCTATATATATATAGTATATATATATATATATATATATATATATATATATATATATATATATATATGTATATATATGTATATATATATATATATATATATATAAGTATATATACCCCTGTAAAATGAGATAAATCCTTCATTTATGAACTTTAATTGCATAAAGTTAAAATCTCTTTGAATTGATCGACATCCAATTATATTTGTCAAGATATAAATTAAACTTATAAGTTTATATATAGAAATATTCTTGTTTAAAAATACGTAAAATAGAATATATATATATATACTACTTCTCTCCCTCCTCCAGCACACCCTATTTGAGCTATACTCTATTATATATTACCTTATCAAGATCAATATATCATCTTTTACTGAGCATACCCTATATAGCGTAGTAGTCCGTATTCTTATAAAACAATATACAAGAAGATGATATCATCGTAATACTCGGGCTTATCTCGGATATTTCTTAATCAGAATACCGACTAGACCAATTGTTAGACCAAAATGCCAGTCGGACACCACGTGCCTCTAGTCAAGAGTAGACACCGTTGTTTAATTAATATATAACTGCCTAAGCATATAACGGAATACCATCGTGTACAGTAATAACGTGGAAGATATGCCATATGATTTGAAAGTGATATTTTGCTAATTTAAATCAATTAATAACGCCTATCCTTTATTTACAATGGTGATGAATGTATTATAGTATATATGATACAATAATAATTATACATAGTAAATGAACATTTCAATGTATATTATACTTATAATTAGAATTATAAAAAACACATTAAATCAATTTAAACGTTTTTCAAAGTATATAGCATATTTAATAATACCATACAGATGATATTTTCATATATATATTTATATATTTTTAACCTTATCACTGGTATTATAACATTAGTCACGTGTAACAAATATACAGTCAATATAAATATAGTTTTTATATACCGCGTAAGAGGAAATCAATATATTCGTATTCATTTTACTATTAAACGACGATAAAAACTTGCAAATTTCAAATTGCATTCATTTATTCTTTACATTACTTTTTATCAGACTACTTGCTCGACATATTTATAAGGTTCTATTTATTCGAAAATAGAAATTTTAGTTCATCGTTTTTTAGTTTATAAATTCATCAAAGATAACGCCCGCCACATAACTTCCATACTTCAACAACGCCGCATAAAATTCATTTGTTACTTTTATATGACCCAGTTACTATGCGTTAGTTATTTGAATGTTTTTAAAGTCGTTAACATATCTATTGTTAAAAATATAATTAAATATTAAACATATTAGTAAGTATAGTTAAATATATTACATTATTACAATCTCAAATAAATGCCAAATACTTAATAGGCCATTCTGTATATACACTCATATAGTGCAAACAGTATGGGGCTCAACGGTGTGGGGCTCAACGGTGGGCCCACAATGTAGGACCTACACCGAGAGGCCTACACTGTAAGTGTACTACAAGACCCATAGGTCACACAGTTCCTGTAAAATAGAATACAAATGGCGCTGGGTATAAATGATATACATTAAATATCAATTCTTATATAAATATAATATTTCATTTCATAGAGGTACACATCTCTGTTTATGTGTATTAATATGACTCGTATAATAGTATATATTCATGATATACAAGTTAGTTCTGATAACGTGTATATATGATATGGTAGATTAAGTAATTATATAATTATTAAAAAAAATTATAAATTTATTTATTTGAATAAAATTAATAACTTTAAATTAATTTAAATTAATAAGCATAAATATAAATATATATATAATGTATTACAATACCATGAATAATAAACGTATTACAATTCAAGTATAATAATGATATAAGCAAAATTACTATACATTAATAATATTAATTATAATATGATCAAAACGTATACAATATAATATTATCAATACATGTTATTTACAAATGCAAGATAATATGTTACAATACCGTATACGATATTATTTTGTATAAATAGTAAATAATATATGATATAATATTATTACAATTTAGAAATCATTTATTTTGTATACAAAATGTATTTTATAATCAATTTTTCATTATTATATTATAATAAGCAATTATAGTAATTATTAACTTAAATTTTCATATTGTAATTTAAAATCGTAATCAGATATTAGTACATACAGTTTTATGAATTAAAACAAGTGATATTTCAATAATGTATATTCTTAATATTGTAATTATTAACTAAATAATTATGTGTTTACTTTTTTCCTTTGTAAAATTACCTTTTTATTAAACATGATATATTTTATATATCACATACTGCATATTCATGTAAAGGGAATTTGCATATAACTAAATCGTAATACATATTTAATATATTGTACAATTTTGAAAAGTCAATAAATAGATCATTCCCCATATGCAATGCGTATTATGCATTCGTATATTACATAATACCGGGGTTTAAGTCGTACAGTATGCGTGTTGATACATATTTCCCTACAAACTTGATTATAGTGTACCAACTACAATAAACTATTCTTGTAAAACCCAATATGTAATTCATTACTAATTATCATAATTAATTAGTAAATAAGATAAACATGGATATTCTGATTGTATTTGAAAAAACTTTATATTTTATATGATGCAATAGTAAACACATACATACGCACCCACACTCGCATCCACACTCGCACCCACCCACACTCGCACGCACACACACACACATATATATATGCGCGCGTGTGTGTATGTGTGTGTGTGTGTGTGTGTGTGTGTGTGTGTGTGTGTGTATGTGTGGTATCTCATATACGTAAACATCTATTTAATAACTAGTAAATTGATGCCATGGTTTTCGTAAACAATAATCCTTTCATGTAAAATATGATGCAAAATAAAATGTACAGTGAAAAAACCAGAACCACAATGAAACCCACGCCTGACGAACATTTGCCAATTTACCCACATTTTATATACAAACGCTACTAACCAGATGCTGTAATATACAATCTCATGTAATTATTTTAAATAAAAAATAAACATAATCTATTTCGCAAATAAATTATATTTTCACTTTTATTATATAATAAAAAAACTACAATGACCTGGATTATGGTTTACTGAGATATCGTTAACGGAGACGATTTTAAAACAATGTCATGCGCTCATAACTGTTCTGCCTTAGTCTTTGATGTTAATACTAATTGTCTCCACATTAAAACCTAGTAAATGTACAATCATAAGAAAACAACACCATTATACCATATATCAGAGATTCATATATATACTTCTCATCTCACCACCGTTATCTCGTGTCAATAAAATACGGGTAGAAATCTCGTGTGCACTTAAACTGCGGGGTTCATACGCCTCGGATATCTAATCGCCTGGCTCGGTGTAAGATATTGGATAGTATGACCAAATTAGATACAATTAACTACGCTGTTGGTATACTAATAACAACACGTACCGCGTATATAAATGATGTGTTCCCGAATCACGATGAGCAAATGATACATTTCGAAAATAGACATGAAATCGTCAATTGACAGCCGTTATAACTAGCCCCAATTCTCTAATAATAACCTAACAGAAAAACATGCACGTTTTTACTTGGAGTAATAATATCTAGGTACCCAGAATAATAATATCCAGACATCCGCACTAGTAATATCCAGGCACCCTGAATACCGGGCCAATGGTAATATGTAATATACTGACCATGCTACAACTTTGTAGAATTGACTTGCTCATGTAATAATTGTTCTAACGATGTGTGCGATGTTGTGGATGGACATTGCACTCTAGAATATTTCAAAGGCCACATTAATTTGGGGTTAGTTGCAAGAGTAATTGAAACTCATTACTACTTCTGGATACTTACATTAGAATAACTAAATATTTGATTTCAAAATACAAATTGTAAATACATTCCAACATATTATAATGTATATTGGCCAGTAAACAGATATTAGTATTTTTTTTCAAAAGTGTTTCATTGTTTTTGAGTTATCTTCATCGCAGCATTTCGTAGTGTTGTAAACATTTGTGGTGTAAAAATAAATAAGAATATAATATGAATATAAAAAAGAATGTTCTTATACCGTTGAACAGAAATGTATTGATATGCGTCGTACTCTGTTATGTAATTATTAATTTAAATGAAATTTAGCTGATTTCCTATCTCGTGATGATTTGTACGTCGATTCATTCAGTAGATGTGAATTCAACTTGCGGAATTCTTGTCACAAAATGGCGTTAACAACTATAATGATTGTAATGCGTCTAAATTGACATCCATATTACGGTAAACCGAAACATTTAAATAGTTGTTCCGCCGAGAACTCGGGATCTGATCTAAACTTGGGTTGTATCTCGAATCGAGCGCACTCGATCTACCGCAAATGCTGCCTAACGGACTTCTGCAATTCGGACAAGGAGCTGTTGGATTTGGCTACCAATTGGTCGGGATCGTTTAACTCGAAATACAAACAACCAATCGCACGAGGAGAACGCATGAGTTTGTACTATATTGCTTCGAGTTGTTAATGAATGTGAGTTTAAGCATTTCAATTCACTCTTCGCCTTCATCGTTTGAATGTTTCCGTGTTGCACTTTCATCCAACTAGAGAATTGATGGTTTTTAAATTTCGATTCTATTGTTCAGCATTTATCTATTTGTTTTCCTAATTAATTATAGTAATTATGTTATATATTGCACGTATTTAATCCAATCGACAACATACAGCTTGGTTTTATCTAATGCTATTGATCATTATTGTTATAAGTGTTGTTTCACTTGCAATTGTCGTTCTCAAATACTCTCTAAGGAAGAGGGTGAAACAGGTTTTTATTGCGATTCTCTGCGTTAACTATACGTCAATCTACTATCGAATTATTCGCAGGTCGAAGGATTTGAATGTACAGGATCTGGAGCAGGTAATCTTTGTAAGACTAGATATGGCATTCGAAAACGTTCAATAATTAATAAAAACATTGTTTCTAAGGCAACACAAATCTATTTCAAAGACGAATTTCGAAGTGGATCAAACCCGTCAATAGGCTTTATTCGGGTAATACCATAGCATATGTAATTTGCTTACATTTACCATAGAAACCAGATGATGTAACTACCATAGAGACTAAAGGATGTAACTATTATACAATCTTATATAATTATTTTAAATTAAAAATAAACATAATATATTTTTAATGCAAATAAAATATATTTGTACTTTTATTATATAACACACAAACTGCAATGACCTGGATAGTTTCCTGTTTATATACACATGAGTATTGCATTATTTATAGTCAATAAGGAAACATAATTAATATTAATAAGATAATTTTCTAATATTCAAACTAAATATACTTTAAAAATGCAACATTACAATATTTTGGATTTTTTGTTTATATTTCTAAATAATAACTAAAATCTAAATGTTTGAGATCATCATACACCATTTGATTATATTCATTTCATATATAATATATTAATATTTTATAATATTAAATGCGAATCAATTACATAATTATGAAAAGCGTTCCCCTGAGTCAAGTTACACACTATAGCTTGTGTATATAATGTGTAGATATTTGTTAACTATTTAAATGAATTGTTAAAGCGTTCAACTCCTGTCGGCAGGTAGATACGGAGAGGTGTGGAGGGGTATTTACAGGAATAAAGTATCCGTCGCCATTAAATACTTACGAGACTACGAGAGTTGGTCGAATGAAATTGAAATCTACCAACTACCGATGATTAGTCACGACAATATCCTCGGCTTCATTTCAGCAGATCAATTATGTAATTATTATTAATTATGTAATTATTATCAATTATGTTATTATTATTAATTATGTTATTATTATCAATTATGTTATTATTATCAATTATGTAATTATTATCAATTATGTAATTATTATTAATTATGTAATTATTATCAATTATGTTATTATTATCAATTATGTTATTATTATCAATTATGTAATTATTATTAATTATGTTATTATTATTAATTATGTTATTATTATCAATTATGTTATTATTATTAATTATGTTATTATTATCAATTATGTTATTATTATCAATTATGTAATTATTATCAATTATGTAATTATTATTAATTATGTAATTATTATCAATTATGTAATTATTATCAATTATGTTATTATTATCAATTATGTAATTATTATCAATTATGTTATTATTATTAATTATGTAATTATTATTAATTATGTAATTATTATCAATTATGTAATTATTATCAATTATGTTATTATTATCAATTATGTAATTATTATCAATTATGTAATTATTATCAATTATGTTATTATTATTAATTATGTTATTATTATTAATTATGTTATTATTATTAATTATGTTATTATTATCAATTATGTAATTATTAACAATTATGTTATTATTATCAATTATGTTATTATTATTAATTATGTTATTATTATCAATTATGTAATTATTAACAATTATATTATTATTATCAATTATGTTATTATTATCAATTATGTAATTATTAACAATTATGTTATTATTATCAATTATGTTATTATTATTAATTATGTTATTATTATTAATTATGTAATTATTATTAATTATGTTATTATTATCAATTATGTAATTATTATCAATTATGTAATTATTAACAATTATTTATTATTATCAATTATGTAATTATTATTAATTATGTTATTATTATTAATTATGTTATTATTAACAATTATGTTATTATTATCAATTATGTAATTATTATTAATTATGTTATTATTATTAATTATGTTATTATTATTAATTATGTTATTATTACCAATTATGTAATTGTTATTAATTATGTTATTATTATCAATTATGTTATTATTATTAATTATGTTATTATTATCAATTATGTAATTATTAACAATTATGTTATTATTATCAATTATGTTATTATTATCAATTATGTAATTATTATTAATTATGTTATTATTATCAATTATGTTATTATTAACAATTATGTTATTATTATCAATTATGTTATTATTATCAATTATGTAATTATTATTAATTATGTTATTATTATTAATTATGTTATTATTATCAATTATGTAATTATTAACAATTGTGTTATTATTATCAATTATGTAATTATTATCAATTATGTAATTATTAACAATTATTTATTATTATCAATTATGTAATTATTATTAATTATGTTATTATTATTAATTATGTTATTATTATCAATTATGTAATTATTATTAATTATGTTATTATTATCAATTATGTTATTATTATCAATTATGTAATTATTATCAATTATGTAATTATTATTAATTATGTAATTATTATCAATTATGTTATTATTATTAATTATGTTATTATTATCAATTATGTTATTATTAACAATTATGTTATTATTATCAATTATGTTATTATTATCAATTATGTAATTATTATCAATTATGTTATTATTATTAATTATGTTATTATTATCAATTATGTTATTATTATCAATTATGTTATTATTATTAATTATGTTATTATTATCAATTATGTTATTATTATCAATTATGTTATTATTATCAATTATGTAATTATTATCAATTATGTAATTATTATTAATTATGTAATTATTATTAATTATGTTATTATTATCAATTATGTAATTATTATCAATTATGTTACTATTATTAATTATGTTATTATTATTAATTATGTTATTATTATCAATTATGTTATTATTATCAATTATGTAATTATTATCAATTATGTAATTATTATTAATTATGTTATTATTATTAATTATGTTATTATTATTAATTATGTTATTATTATTAATTATGTTATTATTATCAATTATGTTATTATTAACAATTATGTTATTATTATCAATTATGTTATTATTATCAATTATGTAATTATTATCAATTATGTTATTATTAACAATTATGTTATTATTATCAATTATGTTATTATCAATTATGTAATTATTATTAATTATGTTATTATTATTAATTATGTTATTATTATCAATTATGTTATTATTATTAATTATGTTATTATTATCAATTATGTTATTATTATCAATTATGTAATTATTATTTATTATGTTATTATTATCAATTATGTAATTATTATTTATTATGTTATTATTATTAATTATATTATTATTATCAATTATGTTATTATTATCAATTATGTTATTATTATCAATTATGTTATTATTATCAATTATGTTATTATTATCAATTGTGTTATTATTAACAATTATGTTATTATTAATAATTATGTTATTATTATCAATTATGTTATTATTATCAATTATGTTATTATTAACAATTATGTTATTATCAATTATGTTATTATTATCAATTATGTTATTATTATCAATTATGTTATTATTAACAATTATGTTATTATTAATAATTATGTTATTATTATCAATTATGTTATTATTATCAATTATGTTATTATTAACAATTATGTTATTAGTATAAATTATGTTATTATTATCTATTATGTTATTATTATCAATTATGTTATTATTATCAATTATGTTATTATTATCTATTATGTTATTATTATCTATTATGTTATTATTATCAATTATGTTATTATTATCAATTATGTTATTATTACAACAATAACTAGTTTCATTAGTAAAAGTATAAATGATTGTTATAAAAAATGTAAGAAAAAATGTCATTATAAGTACAAAAATCGTACTTAATATAAATTATAGAAATATTAATGCCACTCGCTTGTCAATGATTACTCGAATGTACTTACAAACTTAACCTTTAACCTACACTACCGCGCAGTATCAAACTACATCATTTTCCTCGAGTACTGTAGCCGAGGTTCTCTGTACGATATACTCGAAGCCAGGGAGATAGACGGAAAAGAACAAATGTTGAGCTACATGTCTGATATTACTTCGGGTCTCATGCATCTACATTTGGCCATATACGGAGAAAAGGGTTTACCTATAGAGTGAAATACCTTAATGAACATTTGATTATATGTAAAGTGGATATCGAGTTTAATAATTAATATAAACGTGGAGATTTCTTGAGTTTCTGCATTTCACCTAGTTTGTGACACGTCAGTAATACGAGAACAGTACGAGACCTTATCAAATGTAGTTATTATTATAAACCTTATGATACTACTTGCATTGTCGTGGTACCTGGAGACATTATTACATCATTCATTCCGTATAATAACATGTATTATTTGTAGCAAATTCAATATTATTTAATATTATTATCGGTAGCTTTTTGAATATACAATTCCTACGCACTTTACAGATAAACCTCAAATTGCGCATCTAGATATCAAATCTAAAAATATATTAATGAAGGACAATGGGAAGCTATGTATTGGAGACCTCGGTTAGATAGACATACAGATTGTGATGATGAGGGTGATAATGAGTATTAATTCATATATTGACATATATTGACATATATTGACATATATTGACATATATTGACATATATTGACATATATTGACATGTATTGACATATATTGACATATATTGACATATATTGACATATATTGACATATATTGACATATATTGACATATATTGACATATATTGACATATATTGACATATATTGACATATATTGACATATATTGACACATATAAACAGCAATTCATAAAAAATAAGTTGGGAGGTTAAAATTAAATAAATAATAAAAATATATTAAAAAATTATTAAAAATTTGATTGTACCAAAATATTGCAGCATAATGCAATTCATAAATTCTATATGCTGGGTGTTAGTGCATTTTATTCGCAATTATCGATATCGGATATGTTATCTATAGAGATGTATAATGATTTATATACAAATCACTTGATGAGAACATAACCTAGCATCAAATTTGTTTAAATTTATTTTAAAAAAACCAACTCAGAACCCACTATGGAAACCCCTGCCTCGTATACTATATAGTATATATAACACATTAACCATTATATATTTAATAAATTAGTGTAGTTGGGTAGCCATACTTTGATCTTTAGTGTTAATGTATAGCACACAATTTAGTTAAAACCAAACCCGAATCTATAACCAAATCCAAACGTAAACCAAACTTAAACCCAAAAAAATCTAAATACAAATATATTAATTATAGAAAACTGGCATTAGATTTATTAAATTTTTTTCAAATCCAAACCCAAACTAATCTAAACTCAAAATATAAACCCAAACTGTATACTTATAGTGTATACATATAGCATTTCATCTAATTTATTTTAATATATTTTTTAAAAACCACACGACCAAACCCAAACACAAACCACAAATATTATAATTAGATTATATGAACATAGTCTGATATTTTATTTATTTAATTTATACAAAAAAACACACACAGAACCAATCCCAAACACAAACTCAAAATCTAAAACCCAAACTCAAACCAAAACCTAAACATAAACCTAAAACTAATTCCAAAACCGAATCAGAACCAAAAACATAAACCCAAACATTATAATTATAGTAAATGAACTTAACCTGGCGTCAAATTTATATTAATTTATTAAAAAAAAAACCACACAACCAAATCCAAAACCAAACTCAATATCAAAATTCATATAGTTAAAAATCATATATAATTAATTAGTATAAATAGTTCATATTTATATTAGTTTATTATTTAAATTGAATTATACAAACAATTATAAAGTTTACAAATTGTATTTATAGTAAAGCAATTTTTAAAAATAATTAAATAAATTAAATATAGTTTTTACATCATTATTCAATAGGTTTGATATTTGTATAATTTAATTACAATTAATTATTATAATATATTTTTAATTTTAGATTTTTATTTAAATTCTTAATTAAAAAAATTAATGTTTGACATTTTATTCATATTAAAATCAATATTAAAATGCTGTAATTAATAGTTCTATTATATTATTTTAAATAATTAAAAATATACTAAATTATTACCCAAGATTACCTAATCTTCCCGGTAATTATGCAAGAAACTAGATTATTATACAATCTTATATAATTATTTAATTAAAAAAAACATGATATATTTTTTATTAAATGTAAATGAAATATATTTTCACTTTTATTATAAACAAAAAAACTAAAATAACATTTATGTATTCCTCGAGTATATATATATAAAGTAATATTACTTTAAAGCATAAAACCTGATTATGTAACTACCCAAGAAATCGGGTGATGTAACTAATGTACAATATTATATAATTATAAAAAATAAACATAATATATTTGTAATTAAAATAAAATATATTTTCACTTTTATTAAATAACAAAAAAACTAAAATGACCTGGATATTTTCTTAAAAACCCAAGAAACCATTCAGATCAGTTTATTTTTTTAATAATAGTTATATTATAAAAGTACAAATATATTTTATTTTTATTTAAATTATATTATAATTTATATTTTATTTAAAATAATTAAATAATAATTACATCATCTGGTTTCTTGCTAATCACAGGGTCCAGGTGAAAGATATTAACTTGAAATAAATAAAATTATTCTTTTATAGATTCATAAATCAATTATAATATTTATCAAAACATTTAAATTATATATAAATTATAGCTACCCAATTATAAAATAATATATTATATTATCATTATTATGAGTATACTTGAAAACTTAAAAACACAGTATGAATACATTTTGTAAAATAATTTAATGTTTTAATAATTATATAAAAGAAATAATTCAAAATTATGAAATATTTTTGATTCTTTAATAATATTTTATAATTCAAAAATAGGGAGATGTGATTAATAATTATTATATCACTTATTTAAAATTCAAATATATTTTATATATTTGAATACAAAAAATGATAATTAAAATATCTTAAATAGTGAGCATAAATATTTTAAAATATATTATTTACTAAATTTAAATTATATTCATATTACAATACAATACATTGTTTCTAAAATTATTTCTGAAATTTCTAAAATTTCAGACTTAATGGTGATAGATTTGAATTAAAATATGACATAATTCACTAATATCAAAAATAATGTTTTGTTTACACTGAAATATATATTTATTTTTTATTTTTTATCACCATTTTAATTTATAGAGATATTTAATTATTTTTGTTTATTATTAGTATTTCAAGAAAATATGATAATCATAAAAAATAATACAAGGGTGTAATATATTTAGTATGTTTATAATAAAATATATCTTTGAATATTGCATTTTTTATATTTTTGAGTTTAATTTTTAAAATATCGATATTCAGAAAATTATATTTTTTTTGTAATATTCCTTAGATAAATAAATTTTTCGTTATTATTAAATATTTTGTTATATTCTAATTGTTACTAAATCGTCTTATAGCTAAACTGAGTAGACATTTTTTAAATTGAAGAATTATTTGTATAAAAAATGTATCTCGATCAAATATAGATCAACTTCAATACAATGAAAATGCATTTCTTGAATTTTTCTCCTTGATTTAGATATTTTGATAATTGAGTTTATTAATAATTATTAGTAATTATTGTTCGAAATAATCATATTTAATTGAAATTAATAATATCAATTAATAGTTACAAATGATAATATAATAATAATTATGAAATTAAATTAATTTTGCAGTAAAAATTGATATTAATATGTTGATAAATACTTACAAATTTATTTTAAACTAATAAATTAGAAATTCTAGTTTTATATATAGAATGATCTAATTTGAAAAGTTATATGTTATTTGTAATTTTAAAAAGAATATAATTAAATCTAATTTGGTTTATATACAGATCAATATATGAATTTATTCTTTTTAATGTAAATTAACTATGTATCAAAAGTATTTATCTAAATTTCAATTATTCTTAAATATTAAAAAGATAATTAAGTTTATAAAAATGAATTTTTCAGGTATGGCAATGAGCGGTAAGTCAATTATGAAAAATAACAAAATAACCACAAAGGGAACAGTTCGTTATTTGGCTCCAGAATTACTGCAACCAGATCTGCTGTCGGGAGTAAGTATGTGCAATTTTCTATGTAAATTACTTAATTTCAATATTTTGTACAACAGAATTATCCAATACATTGGTTTATTGGACTGGACATTTATTCAATGTCACTCGTCTTTTGGGAAATCTTAAATAGGACTTCAATTAATGGTTAGTTATTGTAATTATTATTTATAATAATGATAATCACGAAGAAAATCTTTGAAAAACTTGTTATAAAATAATACAAATAATAATGTATATATTGCATAATTGTAATTATATTATATTATGTAACTAGTAGAAGTTTTTAACATCTATATATAACATATTCTAGAGTAATATGATACATACTATATTGTATTCAGATCAACACAATATATATGAACAACCATATGCTGGCTATATTTCAATGAACCCTACCATTGAAGATATCAAAGAAGTGATTTTGGTCAATAGAATTAGGCCAAAATTTAAAACAGAACAAGCAGTAAGTTCTTTCAATTTAATATCTTATGATAATTCAATTTGTCTATATATGTTTATATTTATAGAATATACTTATTAAATATGTGTATTAAATAATGTATTAAATACCAATTTATGATCAAAATAAATATCAATTTCTGGATGAACCTAAATAAATATAATATTATAATTGAACATATTTTTGAATTATTTTTGATTAATAATATTTCAAATCTTTAACCTTATGGTCAGAAACTGGTTGATTTAGTGGATTTATTAACAAATATGTGGACACATAACAATGAAGAGCGTTTATCAACATATAGGATACAAAAGTATATTAAAAAAATGCAGGAAGATATTCTTATTGAAAGATAAATATTTATATATTATGATGCAATTCGTTTATAGTTTATAGATATAATAACAATGACGATAACTTATATTAATTATAATTGATATTTATAAAATTATATGTATTATAATTTTTTGAACTTTTTAAAATCAAAAATATCTATGCAAACTTTATAAATTTGATTTGTTTTGTATTTTTGTATCCAGATCTGATCTCATAATTTATTTATTTTTTATATTATTTTAAGCTTGTATTCAAAATAAATTCTCATTATTGAATATTTTATTAAAAAGTATATTCTGTGTAAACTCACATAAAATAATCAATTATTTGGAAATATATGGAATGAAATATATAAAAATACTTAATTATATAATTAATACAATAAAGTAATATTGTATAAATATACAAAAAAATCATTGGAAAATCGAAAAGAGTACTGCAATGATAAGTGGGACATAGTTGATTCCAATAGTTTTTGCATCCTGAAACCAGATTTTATAATTAAAATAAATAGATGTTAAATTCTCTAAAATAACTTTAATTAATATAAATAATCAGATTTAGAAATTTGTTATAATCATAAAATTAGGAGAGAAATTATTTGGTTACACCCACTCGGGGAGATATGATATTAGAATATTTAATTACATTGTTATTATATAAACATATATTATTAGAAATTAAATTGATATTATTTTTTGCATTTTACTATAATCATTATATAATAAAAATAATATATTTTCTATACAATATAATAATTAAAAAATACTAGTATTTTCACGCAGATATTAATTATGCGTAATTACTACGATATAGAATAAATAGGTGACCGGGTATTTTGGTAATATTGAATATTAATATATCTATGCTAATGTCTAAATATATGTAAAGTAGTGTGAAAGTTTTAAAACGAGGCAAATGAATTATCATTAAATGATAAAAAATAGAAAATAAACAATAAATTTATAGAAAAATGATAAAAAAAAGATGAATTTTAATGAATAAACACATTAAAAGTACAAAAGTAAATGTCAAGGTTTAAAATAGATTTAATTATAAAGTTTATATAATTGTTTTAATAACGATATTTATCTGATATTGGTCAGAAGGTCATTAGAATATTCTGGTTTGATATCCAAAACTATCATAACTAATAATGCTAAATGTTGCTCAACTTTTAGATATAAAAAATGTATTCTAAATATAATTTGGTATTTTTGTTATTGCGATTAATTAACAATATGATTAATTAACAATAAGATTGATTAACAATAAGATTAATTAACAATATGATTGATTAACAATATTATTAATTAACAATATTATTAACATAATATAAGTTTTATAATGATTTTACTGCAAGTTAAAGTAAATAAAATTCTCATTTCTAGATAAATCGCATATTTTTTGTCACAAATCGTGTGGTTGAAATATATTTTGTGTCGGGAGTGACTCATTAGAACGGGTGGTTATTATTACGTAAGATAGTTCAATAGGAAATTCTATATATTAGACAAGAGATGTCTTTACTGAGGACAATCTATGTTTTTATTTTCATATCCTGGCATTTTTATTTAGTTGAATTAATAACTCATATAATTCATGTCTAAAAAAATGCTACGCAATGTAATATATTTAATGAATAAATCGTATAAAAAGAGCAAACAAAGAGTGTATTATGTTTTTAAAATCTTTGATGCATTCAAAAAAATAATTTCTACAGAAATGTTCACAATAAAGAAAAAATGCCTAGATTGAACCCTGGAGAGTCGCAATGATTTCTAATGTAGCAGAAGTGCGGCGACATTAGCCTACGGGGTCGAGGGGTCGAGGGGTCGCCACAAACGTTGTAATCGCCGCCCTTCAGCTGCGCGAAGTAGTTGCAGAGGTCGCCTTCGCAGCAATACGTGCAACTCCAACTCCAATCGTAGGACCTCCTGCAAGTGGACTGCAGGAGAGTACGTCGACGTTTGCAAGACTGAAACGTGCCGCAGTCCTTTGTGATGTAATGACGTCGCATGCCTCGGCTGGTCTTTATAACGGGACCTGGGAGGAGGAAGAGGTCGGGCTAAATATAGAATCGCACGTTCCGCATTGAAATCGTGTCCTGACGCCAATTGACGTCACCATTTGGAAATTCATTATACGGCATTTTGTATTTAATAATTATTGATATCGGTAAACAATGGCAATGATAATAAGGAAACAGGAACTCGCTTCCTGCTACCGATACTTCTGCCGTACGACAACAATAGAAGATGTTCCGGTTCTTGCCGAAATTACGACAACAATAGGAAAACGGAGTCTGTAGCAAGAAAAGTGTCATTTGACAAATTGTAGGTAAAGTAATCATTTTACTCCGGTGCATATGGAGCTAGTAATACAATGTTATAGGTCCCAGATTGTAGGTCCTACATTGTACACTCTAGTGAAGGTACACACATGTGTTCTATAATAATGTAAAGGTACACGTAGATGTGTTATAGTGATGTAAAGGTACGTGTAGAGGTGTTATAGTGATGTAAAGGTACGTGTAGAGGTGTTATAGTGATGTAAAGGTACATGTAGAGGTGTTATAGTGATGTCAAGGTACATGTAGAGGTGTTATAGTGATGTAAAGGTACATGTAGAGGTGTTATAGTGATATCAAGGTACGTGTAGAGGTGTTATAGTGATGTCAAGGTACATGTAGAGGTGTTATAGTGATGTAAAGGTACATGTAGAGGCAGTATAGTGATGTCAAGGTGCATATAGAGGCAGTATAGTGATGTAAGGGTACATGTAGAGGTGTTGTAGTGATGTCAAGGTACATGTAGAGGTGTTATAGTGATATCAAGGTACATGTAGAGGTGTTATAGTGATAGCAAGGTATGTGTAGAGGTGTTATAGTGATGTCAAGGTACATGTAGCGGTGTTATAGTGATGTAAAGGTACATGTAGAGGCAGTATAGTGATGTAAGGGTACATGTAGAGGTGTTGTAGTGATGTAAAGGTACGTGTAGAGGTGTTATAGTGATATCAAGGTACATGTAGAGGTGTTATAGTGATGTCAAGGTACATGTAGAGGTGTTATAGTGATGTCAAGGTACATGTAGAGGCAGTATAGTGATGTCAAGGTACATGTAGAGGTGTTATAGTGATGTCAAGGTACATGTAGAGGCAGTATAGTGATGTCAAGGTCTACTAACTTCGGTAACTTATCTCTGTGATGCAGGCATCCTGGAACTGGGAACACTTCTCTTGATTTTGGCTACATTTGCCTCTATTATTCTTTTCGTCGCTGCAGCGATAGCATTCGAGTCCGACCACTGTAGTAGGGAGTAGGGGTTGGGGAGATGGGAGTAGGGGTTGGGGTTGGGGAGATGGGAGTAGGGGTTGGGGTTGGGGAGATGGGAGTAGGGGTTGGGGAGATGGGAGTAGGGGTTGGGGAGATGGGAGTAGGGGTTGGGGAGATGGGAGTAGGGGTTGGGGAGATGGGAGTAGGGGTTGGGGAGGTGGGAGTAGGGGTTGGGGAGATGGGAGTAGGGGTTGGGGAGATGGGAGTAGGGGTTGGGGAGATGGGAGTAGGGGTTGGGGAGATGGGAGTAGGGGTTGGGGAGGTGGGAGTAGGGGTTGGGGAGATGGGAGTAGGGGTTGGGGAGATGGGAGTAGGGGTTGGGGAGATGGGAGTAGGGGTTGGGGAGATGGGAGTAGGGGTTGGGGAGATGGGAGTAGGGGTTGGTGAGATGGGAGTAGGGGTTGGGGAGATGGGAGTAGGGGTTGGGGAGATGGTAGTAGGGGTTGGGGAGATGGGAGTAGGGGTTGGGGATATGGGAGTAGGGGTTGGGGAGATGGGAGTAGGGGTTGGGGAGGTGGGAGTAGGGGTTGGGGAGGTGGGAGTAGGGGTTGGGGAGATGGGAGTAGGGGTTGGGGAGATGGGAGTAGGGGTTGGGGAGGTGGGAGTAGGGGTTGGGGAGATGGGAGTAGGGGTTGGGGAGGTGGGAGTAGGGGTTGGGGAGATGGGAGTAGGGGTTGGGGAGATGGGAGTAGGGGTTGGGGAGATGGGAGTAGGGGTTGGGGAGATGGGAGTAGGGGTTGGGGAGATGGGAGTAGGGGTTGGGGAGATGGGAGTAGGGGTTGGGGAGATGGTAGTAGGGGTTGGGGAGATGGGAGTAGGGGTTGGGGATATGGGAGTAGGGGTTGGGGAGATGGGAGTAGGGGTTGGGGAGGTGGGAGTAGGGGTTGGGGAGGTGGGAGTAGGGGTTGGGGAGATGGGAGTAGGGGTTGGGGAGATGGGAGTAGGGGTTGGGGAGGTGGGAGTAGGGGTTGGGGAGATGGGAGTAGGGGTTGGGGAGGTGGGAGTAGGGGTTGGGGAGATGGGAGTAGGGGTTGGGGAGATGGGAGTAGGGGTTGGGGAGATGGGAGTAGGGGTTGGGGAGATGGGAGTAGGGGTTGGGGAGATGGGAGTAGGGGTTGGGGAGATGGGAGTAGGGGTTGGGGAGATGGGAGTAGGGGTTGGGGAGATGGGAGTAGGGGTTGGGTAGATGGGAGTAGGGGTTGGGGAGATGGGAGTAGGGGTTGGGGAGATGGGAGTAGGGGTTGGGGAGATGGGAGTAGGGGTTGGGGAGATGGGAGTAGGGGTTGGGGAGATGGGAGTAGGGGTTGGGGAGATGGAGGTAGGGGTTGGGGAGATGGGAGTAGGGGTTGGGGAGATTAAACTTGGGGTTGGGGAGGTAATAGTTCATGTAGGGGAGGTGGGTGTGAAAGTAGGGGCGGAGGAGATGAAAGTTGGGGTTGGGGAGGTAATAGTTCATGTATGGGAGGTTGGTGTGAAAGTAGGGGTGGGGGCATGAAAGTAGCGGTGAGTGGTGTGACAATATGGGTGGGGTTTAAATCAGAACGACGTGGAGTTAGAATTGGAAAGGTGCAAGAAGTGGGAGTATGGTAGGAATGATTCCTACGGTGAAGGTAAATTTCCACAATTGAAACTAAAAAAAGGAATATTTGAGCCACATAAATCATGATAAAATTATAACTTATTATAGAATTATTACAAATAAAAAATAACTTGGATGACAAGTCATTGTTACAAATTTTGAAATATGTCCTTTATTATATATTTATTTTATTATTTTATTGCAATATTCTAATATTATTAAATGTATTGATAATTCTATTAATATCATGTAAATGACAATTTAAATATCTTAAAATCATTGAAATATATAGTTCTATTAAGATTTTTATAAAACTCTTGAGTGAGTAACCAATATGTTACCCTTTACTTCATAATTTGTATTGTAATAAATATTAAATACAAACCTTCATGTAAAGAGATGATAAAAACTGAGACAAGTATTAATATGTTCATTTGACCTATTTCTGTGTAATATTATCAATTTAAATGATAATTAAATGTAATTTGAATATATAATATTTAAAAGTATATTTTATTTATTACAGCAGCAATAGCTGTATCAGTAGCGACAGCAATAGCAGTAGCAGTAGCAATAGCAGTAGCAGTAGAAGTAGCAGTAGCATTAGCACCAGCAATAGTAGTAGCAGTAGCAGTAGTAGTAGCAGTAGCAGTAGCAGTAGCAATAGCAGTAGCAGTAGCAGTAGTAGTAACAGTAGCAATAGCAGTATCAGTAGTAGTAGTAGTAGTAGTAGCAGCAGCACCAGCAATAGTAGTAGCAGTAGCAGTAGAAGTAGCAATAGCAGTAGCAGTAGCAGTAGCAGTAGTAGTAACAGTAGCAATAGCAGTATCAGTAGTAGTAGCAGGAGCAGTAGCAGTAGCAGTAGCAGTAGCAATAGCAGTAGCAGTAGTAGTAGCAGGAGCATACATAGTGCAGCTACTGCTACTGCTATTACTGTTGCTACTGCTACTAGCAGTAGCAGTAGCAGCAGTAATAGCAGTAGCAGTATCAATAGCAGTAGCAGCAGTATGCTACTGCTACTGCTACAGAAATTGGTACTACTGCAGCTACTTAGAAGATAAGCTATTAATCAACTTTATTGTACTTGGTACCAAATAAAATAAAGGGTATTAATATTTCCTTTTCATGTTGCACATATCACAAACAAATTCTGAATTTCTATATTATTAAAACTATAATAATATTATAGTTTATTTATTATAACTAAATACATTTATTTTTATAGAACAAAATATAAATTGTAGATATTTAAAAAATAGATATTTGTAATTATTTAGAAATTCGAGATCTAGGATATTTCTACAGTTTTATACTGGCCTCTGTATATATTATCATATGGTTGGTAATATATTAAATTTAAGTTAACAGGGCTTACAAATTATACTCATCAAGAATTGTATTTTAATAACTTTATTGAACATTTTTTGATTAGATAGTTACTATAGAATATTTGTATATAATGTAAATACTTATACGTATATAATTATATTGAATCCGCGACGTAGATACTATAACTAGAAATCTATCATTTGTAAGTAGAATGACCGACTGAAAGCCACCGCTACGACCTCAATAGCTAAGTTCCCCATGAATATATTTATGTTGCCACAATTCGTTAGAATTTAAATATTGAAAGTTTTCGGTTAACATATAATCTTAATTTTAATAAGTTTATATACAAATTATAATACGGTTAAGGCCAGTCAAACAACACATTACATTTGTATATCAATATCGTGAATTATAATAGTTATATTAAATATGAATATTAATTTTACTAACCGTATATAAATTATATATAAAATAATATATATAATAAAGGTATTGTAAAATATATATAACTTTAAAATAGGTTACCTGTAAAATATATTTGAAATATATTATCTTTGGACAGGTGAAAAATATAATATATTGTATGCTCAATAGGTGTTGTTATTTATTTTTATATATTATATAAACAAGTAATTAATATATACTAAAATTTAGAGTAATCAAATGTCTTCAACAGTTGAAGATGTATTGCAGTCAATAAATAGTAATGAATCTAAATTCAAAAGTATAGACGTAAATAAAGATTTAGATGTTGAAATTGATGAGGGTAATCTACTTGTAATCGACACAAATGAATTGGATTTAAATAAACTAAGGTTTTTGAACGATAATATAATTAAATTATTTACATGTTTTTAAATTCTTTAAATAATAATGAAATCTATATATTTCATTATATTAATAATATCCATATACGCAATAACTAAATGATATGATATTTTATATTTAATTTAAATAGGAATAACGATGATTATCTACTAGAAGTTGCCAGAGATAATACCCAGATTTTATTCAACCGACTATGGGAATTTCCTATACAACGCGTACAAGATATCATCACAATTGAATTACCAGATGGTAAAACAAGACTTCCACGAGAAAAACCAGTTCCTAAACCGAAAGCTGAAACAAAATGGGATAAATATGCGAGTGTGAAAGGATTAACAAAGCGAAAGAAGAGCCGAATGGTGTTTGACGATGAATTACAGGTTAACTTCATAAACACAGGCTTCCTACATTACAATGAATAATGATCCTAAACAGTAATGATGATATTTATAAGATGACAGAAAGGAATAATTTATTAATATTTTGATACGTTTATCAGATTATTTCAGTTATATATATTATTTGTAGAGTGATATATTTATAAATAATTTCTACATAATTAAATACTAGCAATGGTTACCGAGATGGGGATATAATAGGGCAGATGATACTAAAAGAGACTGGTGCCTTGAAGTACCTGGTAACGCAGGTAAATATATCGTCACTATTTCCACTTTCACAATATTAATGTTCTAATAAATTCATGCGACAATTATTCTTTATATTTTTATGATCAAATTAAAGATTACTTACTTCAATATTAAATTAATAGTATATATTTTATTACCAAAAAGTAGGATATATTTTTTATTATATATAATGTATATATTACTAATCAATTCTATTTTATTAAAGATCCATATGAGGATCTATTCGAAAAACGTCGTAAAGCACGAAAAGAAAACCTAGCTAAGAATGAACTCCAAAGATTGAGAAATATTGCTAGAAGTTCAAAAGGAAAAGGTTATTTAATTTATTAGTTATTTTTTAAAGTTTGTTTCATTAAAATTTTGTATCGTTTTTAAATCTCACATCCACTCACATACAATCGTTTTTTGCAGTGCCCGGCGTAGGAATAACGCCAACTGAGAATCCGGATCAGAATCATCTAGCTCACGCAATTACTGCGGCCAAAGTGTCGGATGCATCTGTTGGCCGCTTTTCTAAAGTCGTCAGGAATGAAAAACCTCAGAAAAATCTCGGAAAGAAGAGAAAGGTAACAGTTGATGTCTTTTTCATTTATTTCACTTGAATTCTTCTTAGAATTCATAAATTAATCTATTGTTAATATTATCTATAGAATATAGATAATATTTGTGTTTACAATTTTTCGTTTGATTTATCTGTAGTTTGAGTCTAATGAAAGTAACATGAGCGGTGAGAAAATGCGACAAATGAAAATATTAAAGTCTATAGAAGGAACTCCCATTGTGAAATCACAAAGGCAGTCTAAATCTTCAATCAGGGCAGAAATTCAAGCCAAGTTTGCAATTTATTCATAATTCATTGTTTAACATTTAATTTATTCTTTCCACTATATAATTAAATAGGCAATTACTTAAATATATAATATATTGAATACAGGGATGATAAAAGACAAGCTAAGAGAACACAAAAGAGACAACTGAAGAAAGGAAAAGATGACCACGGAAAAAAGAAACTTAATCACAAAAAGAAATAAACAATTTTATATAAATTATTTTATTTTTTCATATATTTATATATATTACATATAGATATCACAAAGATAATAGAATTTCATAAATTCTGAATGTTAAACCAATTCGGGGAATAAACGAATGGAGATTCTGTCCAGTAAAACATATGACAACTGAAAACGGTAATAGTGATTATATTTTTATATATTGCAATTTATTTTCAATGTTTTACCTGTTTATTCAACTTCGGCTTTTGTAATAAATCAAATATAACTTGAAGTCCCCTGTTTTTATTTTCTTTGCCTATTATTCTAACTAAAATATCTACAAAGTAGTTAGTAATGTACTAGTTAGAGTTAAGTAATTAGTGATGTACTAGGTAGAGTTGGGTATCTAGGGATGTAATAGGTAGAGTTAAGTAATTAGTGATGTACTAGGTAGAGTTAAGTAGTTAGTGATGTAATAGGTAGAGTTGGGTAACTAGGGATGTAATAGGTAGAGTTAAGTAATTAGTGATGTACTAGGTAGAGTTAAGTACTTAGTGATGTAAGACTGACCTGGAATAAATTCGCGTAGCTGTTGAGATGCAATTGCTTTTCTATGCGTAATGATTTCTTTAGTGCTGTTTAATGTTTTGTTATGATTTAGTAGCAAATATCTACGGACGCAATATTTAGATACAATATTTAAATACAATATTTAGACACAATATTTAGATACAATATTTAAATACAATATTTAGATACAATATTTAGACACAATATTTAGATACAATATTTAAATATAATATTTAGATACAATATTTAGACACAATATTTAGATACAATATTTAGATACAATATTTAGATACAATATTTAAATATAATATTTAGATACAATATTTAAATACAATATTTAGATACAATATTTAGACACAATATTTAGATACAATATTTAGATACAATATTTAGATACAATATTTAGACACAATATTTAAATATAATATTTAGACACAATATTTAGATACAATATTTAAATACAATATTTAGATACAATATTTAGACACAATATTTAGATACAATATTTAGATATAATATTTAGATACAATATTTAGATACAATATTTAGACACAATATTTAAATATAATATTTAGACACAATATTTAGATACAATATTTAAATACAATATTTAGATACAATATTTAGACACAATATTTAGATACAATATTTAGATATAATATTTAGATACAATATTTAAATACAATATTTAGATACAATATTTAGATACAATATTTAGACACAATATTTAAATATAATATTTAGACACAATATTTAGATACAATATTTAAATACAATATTTAGATACAATATTTAGACACAATATTTAGATACAATATTTAGATATAATATTTAGATACAATATTTAAATACAATATTTAGATACAATATTTAGATACAATATTTAGATACAATATTTAGATACAATATTCAATTTGTAAATAAAACTAACTCTGGAAGTTTGTCTTCGAAGAAAATGGCGTCTGAAATTTGTGAGTGAATATCAATTAGAAAAAATATTAACATATTTGTTTAGTGGAATCTATTATCTCTTAGTTTCATTGTCTTAACTAAATCTCATTTGTTATTCCGCGAGGCTCAAATGGCATCGCCGGTCAACGCGTTTTACGAGAGATACCGCGGCGGGCGATTACCGCGTACGGCCGAAGCGACAGACGAGGTCAACTGACCGCGAATCATGTGAATCAGTTTCACGCTGTAGTCGGAACGCAGTACCCGTCTCAGTTTCATCGACAAGTAGGCCTTCAGAGCGAAGTCGGCGCTTTTGCGGACGAGCTTGCGTAGGCCAATCAAAACAGCCGACACCGACCAATGGCACGCGAACACGTGTTGTACTGCGGGAAGGCGGTGGCGAGCTGCTTTATGTAGGCTATAGTACGTTCGCATCGCAATATTATAATGCATACGCAATCGATATGGTCGGAACGGAGTAGCCAATCGTAGCCCAACGCGGTTATCTCATTAAGCGATGGGATTCGAGGGTCCGTATCTACCGATGGTTCTAACTCCGGGCCCAATAGTGTCTGCGTCACCGTACGCACGCAATAAACAAGAGTACATATGAGAACGAGCGGTGTTTAGCGGGTCCCTAATGGTATTCGGGACCCGCTAAACGGGTCCCGGCGTCGGTCGAGGGGAGTAGGAGGTCGAGGGGAGTAGGAGGTCGAGGGGAGTAGGAGGTCGAGGGGAGTAGGAGGTCGAGGGGAGTAGGAGGTCGAGGGGAGTAGGAGGTCGAGGGGAGTAGGAGGTCGAGGGGAGTAGGAGGTCGAGGGGAGTAGGAGGTCGAGGGGAGTAGGAGGTCGAGGGGAGTAGGAGGTCGAGGGGAGTAGGAGGTCGAGGGGAGTAGGAGGTCGAGGGGAGTAGGAGGTCGAGGGGAGTAGGAGGTCGAGGGGAGTAGGAGGTCGAGGGGAGTAGGAGGTCGAGGGGAGTAGGAGGTCGAGGGGAGTAGGAGGTCGAGGGGAGTAGGAGGTCGAGGGGAGTAGGAGGTCGAGGGGAGTAGGAGGTCGAGGGGAGTAGGAGGTCGAGGGGAGTAGGAGGTCGAGGGGAGTAGGAGGTCGAGGGGAGTAGGAGGTCGAGGGGAGTAGGAGGTCGAGGGGAGTAGGAGGTCGAGGGGAGTAGGAGGTCGAGGGGAGTAGGAGGTCGAGGGGAGTAGGAGGTCGAGGGGAGTAGGAGGTCGAGGGGAGTAGGAGGTCGAGGGGAGTAGGAGGTCGAGGGGAGTAGGAGGTCGAGGGGAGTAGGAGGTCGAGGGGAGTAGGAGGTCGAGGGGAGTAGGAGGTCGAGGGGAGTAGGAGGTCGAGGGGAGTAGGAGGTCGAGGGGAGTAGGAGGTCGAGGGGAGTAGGAGGTCGAGGGGAGTAGGAGGTCGAGGGGAGTAGGAGGTCGAGGGGAGTAGGAGGTCGAGGGGAGTAGGAGGTCGAGGGGAGTAGGAGGTCGAGGGGAGTAGGAGGTCGAGGGGAGTAGGAGGCCGAGGGGAGTAGGAGGTCGAGGGGAGTAGGAGGTCGAGGGGAGTAGGAGGTCGAGGGGAGTAGGAGGTCGAGGGGAGTAGGAGGTCGAGGGGAGTAGGAGGTCGAGGGGAGTAGGAGGTCGAGGGGAGTAGGAGGTCGAGGGGAGTAGGAGGTCGAGGGGAGTAGGAGGTCGAGGGGAGTAGGAGGTCGAGGGGAGTAGGAGGTCGAGGGGAGTAGGAGGTCGAGGGGAGTAGGAGGTCGAGGGGAGTAGGAGGTCGAGGAGAGTAGGAGGTCGAGGGGAGTAGGAGGTCGAGGAGAGTAGGAGGTCGAGGGGAGTAGGAGGTCGAGGGGAGTAGGAGGTCGAGGGGAGTAGGAGGTCGAGGGGAGTAGGAGGTCGAGGGGAGTAGGAGGTCGAGGGGAGTAGGAGGTCGAGGGGAGTAGGAGGTCGAGGGGAGTAGGAGGTCGAGGGGAGTAGGAGGTCGAGGGGAGTAGGAGGTCGAGGGGAGTAGGAGGTCGAGGGGAGTAGGAGGTCGAGGGGAGTAGGAGGTCGAAGGGAGTAGGAGGTCGAGGGGAGTAGGAGGTCGAGGGGAGTAGGAGGTCAAACCCAGGTAGACGACGGCGTCGTAGGATCCCTTTGTGTTGGCCATTTCGCATTTCGCGGATTCGTCGGATTCGCCGGCGGACTCGTCGATATCTGCGTTATTCTCGTAGAGTGCAAAGGTCAACTGCGAAACGTACGGTTTAGTTAGTACGCGAATAGTCCGTACTTGTACTTATATCTACACGTGTAATGTATGTTAACATAAATATGTATGGTATTTGTAATCATCGAAGACTAACGATTTTAATGAGTACATGTAATTAAATGTAATGTAATTAAATGAAATGTAATTATATCGAAAAAATTAATTTTCATTTGGTAAAAGTTTGAAATAACAATAAATAAATCAATATAACGTCCATATAAGGAAATTATATTTATATACATATATATATATATATATGTATATATCAGAAGAACAATTGACTATTTGTACCTTACCAACGTTTTCACTCGCAATCGAAACTGTATCTGATTCAATGCTGTCCTCGATGCTTAAAAATGAAAATTTATAAATGATTTGTAATGACTCATCAATGACTCATCAATGACTAATTATGTAATTATTAGTGACCTGAAATAGCTCATCGATATTGTTAGTATCGTGTTTAGATTTGTCTTGTTATTATTATTGTTCTCCAGGAATAAAGACAGTAACCTGGAAGTGTGCGAACCCCTCGTAAACGTAGACCTGGTAAAAGAACACAGGAACGAATCCAAGTTTTGCCCTTTCTAAAGGAATCACAATCTTTAACAAAATGCAATCGTGAAGTTATATATATTACTCTATATGGTTTATGGTTTATGGCTCTATATGGTTATTACTCTATATGGTTATTCTGGTGTTGCCATTATATAACAATCATTATATAACAAGCGTAGATATGGAATAAAAAGTGAACGCATAACAGACATAATAAACAAAACTTAGAATTGCGTGACAAATTAAATATATAATATATCAATTTATATTATAAAAATTGAATATGTTCTATTTTTAAAAGAAAAAAGAACACATTTTAAATAAATGAATGATATTTCTGAAGTAATCAATAATTCGATATCAATTTGGTATAAAATAGAAGACGACTGAAATATTATTGAAAAGTTGATTGCCAGAAATGAATAAAATTCTGGTAAAATTAAATATGGAGTAAACTTCTTTAATGAAGGGTCGTAGGGCGGCTTTAACTGTTACTTTGCCGATGTCCAGCAGGGGACCGCTGGAGAATTGTTCGTCATTCGATGATAGGAAGTTGTAGAGCAATTCGGAACGACAAAGACTCGAAGAAGTAAGGAGCGACTGATAATGGAATATATTTTAAGGATATATTGAGAATGTCTGGACTGGAATACTGTTATAAAGTGTCATTGAGTAAAGAGTTAAAAACTAATAATAATTTACAAAGGAACACAAAAATACAAAGGAATATTACAATTTAGTGATATAAGCTAACATTTAAATATTCTTGGAAAATACAAATTCTCCTCTCGAGAAAATTGCGATTATTTTTACCTCCAAATGTTTGTCTGGATGGCAATTTCATTGTTGTTAAATTGCCTAGAAAATAAAGCTAAATATAGAACATTATTGAACATGATTCCAAATATAATACTTGAGATTAATATATAAGATAGTTATTTAAAATATATATAATATAACATTGTTATTATTATTATTATTACCATTAAACCATCTCTACTTACCATGGAATTCATTTAGTTTTTTTTCCAAAACATAAAATTCATTATACAATCGTTCTGTAAGCCATTCTTTTTCTGCGAAATTAATATATTTAGTTAGAATAATAACATGTACAATAAGTAGTAGTAGTAGTAGTAGTAGTAGTAGTAGTAGTAGTAGTAGTAGTGGTAGCGGTAGCGGTAGCGGTAGCGGTAGCGGTAGCGGTAGCGGTAGCGGTAGCGGTAGCGGTAGCGGTAGCGGTAGCAGTAGCAGTAGCAGTAGCAGTAGCAGTAGCAGTAGCAGTAGCAGTAGCAGTAGCAGTAGCAGTAGCAGTAGCAGTAGCAGTAGCAGTAGCAGTAGCAGTAGTAGTAGTAGTAGTAGTAGTAGTAGTAGTAGTAGTAGTAGTAGTAGTAGTAGTAGTAGTAGTAGTAGTAGTAGTAGTAGTAGTAGTAGTAGCGGTAGCGGTAGCGGTAGCGGTAGCGGTAGCGGTAGCGGTAGCGGTAGCGGTAGCGGTAGCGGTAGCGGTAGCGGTAGCGGTAGCGGTAGCGGTAGCGGTAGCGGTAGCGGTAGCAGTAGCAGTAGCAGTAGCAGTAGCAGTAGCAGTAGCAGTAGCAGTAGCAGTAGCAGTAGCAGTAGCAGTAGCAGTAGCAGTAGCAGTAGCAGTAGCAGTAGCAGTAGCAGTAGCAGTAGCAGTAGCAGTAGCAGTAGCAGTAGCAGTAGCAGTAGCAGTAGCAGTAGCAGTAGCAGTAGCAGTAGCAGTAGCAGTAGCAGTAGCAGCAGCAGCAGCAGCAGCAGCAGCAGCAGCAGCAGCAGCAGCAGCAGCAGAAGCAGCAGCAGTAGTAGTAGTAGTAGCAGCAGCAGCAGCAGCAGTAGTAGTAGTAGCAGTAGCAGTAGCAGTAGCATTATATAGCAACAATACAAACCTTGAACTCTGACCCTTACAGTGTAGACGTAGTAACGACGTAGTTGAACTGCGGTGTTGGTGGTTGCGTCTCGTTGGTTGACCTGCTGCGCCGTTCGCTCGACTACGCTGGCTATAGCCACCGTCCAGTGAGCCATGTCGATGCTGGCCGGAGAAGCCGGCGACATCGGCGCGGGGTCGTAAGCCAAGAGTTCGTGACCCATGTCAATCGACACTACGATTTGTAGACGGTGAGAACGCAGGTGGATGTTATTATCGTTGGTTTGGGTTTGGGTTTGGGTTTGGGTTTGGATTTGGGTTTGGGTTTATTATCGTTGGTAAGTTTATTTATTTGTTGGCTTTTGAAATAAAGGAACGGAAACAACGACAGAAAGAAAGAAAGAAATCTAACGTAACTCGATATTAATTTGACGAGGGAATTATTCTTCGACAATGGATTTCTCTCGGTAAAGTCAGAGTTTGCATAGAGAACAATGGACATTACGATTGTGTTAAGTGCATAGACAACAAAAGATGTCGCCGGACAAAACTAACAATTGTTAGTTTTCGCGGCAATTCTTAATCGAGAAGACGATTTGTTTCGATTCGAAATCGACCTACGGAAAAGGAAATACGATAAGTTCAGGAAAGAGCGGACAATTTACACGCGAGTATGTACATTACGTTAAGGTCGTTGGTTTACAGTTAAGGTTGTGAATTGGTGGCTGTCAAAACCCAAACAAACTTTCACGAGTGAATCATTAGCTTCCTAATATCAACAGAATTAAAACCGTTTAAAATTCGATATTTATTAAAGAAGTTGTCGCATATTCGACAGTTTGACAGTTTGACAGTTTGCTCGGTTGTAAAGTCGATTCTAAGTTGGGTAGAAACTAGGACGTAATCACTTGACCACTTGACCAACACGAACTTTTCTAAACTCCTCGTGTTGATGCGGTCGCCGAATTTGAATTTAAAATATAAATCGCTTTGTAAAAATAAAATGATCAGAACATTTAATGCGTCGTAAACTGCATCTTGAGATCTGAAAGTGAATAGGGAGAGGCAAGTTAAGTGGAGGAACACTCGGGAAGCGGTCGGGACGAGGATGTCGGCTGGTAAACTGGGGTTATGGCAACGCGAGGACTCGGAGCCGACGGAAAACCCGCCGAGGGTTTGGAGGACTGAAGGGTACAAGGGTGTTAAAGAATTGTTACGAAAAAACAACGAAAAAATTAATTCGTCAACAACTCAATCGTTTATTGTACAGTTTTAAATCTCTGCGCGAGAGTGGAGTAAATTATTGACTGGAGGAGAGAGAGGGGAAGAGAGAGGGGAAGAGAGAGGGGAGAGAGAGGGGAGAGAGAGGGGAGAGAGAGGGGAAGATAGAGGGGAAGAGAGAGGGGAAGAGAGAGGGGAGAGAGAGGGGAGAGAGAGGGGAGAGAGAGGGGAAGAGAGAGGGGAGAGAGAGGGGAAGAGAGTGGGGAAGAGAGAGGGGAAAAGAGGGGAGAGAGAGGGGAAGAGAGAGGGGAGAGAGAGGGGAAGATAGAGGGGAAGAGAGAGGGGAGAGAGAGGGGAGAGAGAGGGGAGAGAGAGGGGAAGATAGAGGGGAAGAGAGAGGGGAGAGAGAGGGGAAGAGAGAGGGGAAGAGAGAGGGGAAGATAGAGGGGAAGAGAGAGGGGAAGAGAGAGGGGAAGAGAGAGGGGAAGATAGAAGGGAAGAGAGAGGGGAAGAGAGAGGGGAAGAGAGAGGGGAAGAGAGAGGGGAAGATAGAGGGGAAGATAGAGGGGAAGGGAGAGGGGAAGGGAGAGGGGAAGAAAGAGGGGAGAGAGAGAGGAAGAGAGAGGGGAAGAGAGAGGGGAAGAGAGAGGGGGAGAGAGAGGGGAAGAGAGAGGGGAAGGGAGAGGGGAAGGGAGAGGGGGAGAGAGAGGGGAAGAGAGAGGGGAAGAGAGAGGGGAAGAGAGAGGGGAAGAGAGAGGGGAAGAGAGAGGGGAAGAGAGAGGGGGAGAGAGAGGGGAAGAGAGAGGGGAAGGGAGAGGGGAAGAGAGAGGGGAAGAGAGAGGGGAAGATAGAGGGGAAGATAGAGGGGAAGGGAGAGGGGAAGGGAGAGGGGAAGGGAGAGGGGAAGAAAGAGGGGAAGAGAGAGGGGAAAAGAGGGGAGAGAGAGGGGGAGAGAGTGGGGAGAGAGAGGGGAAGAGAGAGGGGGGAGAGAGGGGAAGAGAGTGGGGAAGAGAGAGGGGAAAAGAGGGGAGAGAGAGGGGAAGAGAGAGGGGAGAGAGAGGGGAAGATAGAGGGGAAGAGAGAGGGGAGAGAGAGGGGAGAGAGAGGGGAGAGAGAGGGGAAGATAGAGGGGAAGAGAGAGGGGAGAGAGAGGGGAAGAGAGAGGGGAAGAGAGAGGGGAAGATAGAGGGGAAGAGAGAGGGGAAGAGAGAGGGGAAGAGAGAGGGGAAGATAGAGGGGAAGAGAGAGGGGAAGAGAGAGGGGAAGAGAGAGGGGAAGAGAGAGGGGAAGATAGAGGGGAAGATAGAGGGGAAGGGAGAGGGGAAGGGAGAGGGGAAGAAAGAGGGGAGAGAGAGAGGAAGAGAGAGGGGAAGAGAGAGGGGAAGAGAGAGGGGAATGGAGAGGGGAAGGGAGAGGGGGAGAGAGAGTGGAAGAGAGAGGGGAAGAGAGAGGGGAAGAGAGAGGGGAAGAGAGAGGGGAAGAGAGAGGGGAAGAGAGAGGGGAAGAGAGAGGGGAAGAGAGAGGGGGAGAGAGAGGGGAAGAGAGAGGGGAAGGGAGAGGGGAAGAGAGAGGGGAAGAGAGAGGGGAAGATAGAGGGGAAGATAGAGGGGAAGGGAGAGTGGAAGGGAGAGGGGAAGAAAGAGGGGAGAGAGAGAGGAAGAGAGAGGGAAGAGAGAGGGGAAGAGAGAGGGGAAGAGAGAGGGGAAGATAGAGGGGAAGAGAGAGGGGAGAGAGAGGGGAAGAGAGAGGGGAGAGAGAGGGGAAGAGAGAGGGGAAGAGAGAGGGGAAGAGAGAGGGGAAGAGAGAGGGGAAGATAGAGGGGAAGAGAGAGGGGAAGAGAGAGGGGAAGAGAGAGGGGAAGAGAGAGGGGAAGATAGAGGGGATAGAGGGGAAGGGAGAGGGGAAGAGAGAGGGGAAGAGAGAGGGGGAGAGAGAGGGGAAGAGAGAGGGGAAGGGAGAGGGGAAGGGAGAGGGGAAGGAGAGGGGAAGAGAGACCTGAAGAGAGGCGTAGATGTTTGAAGAGCAGCAATGCCTTCAGCGGGACCTTCACAAACTGCATGAAAGTGTGGGTCAAAGGTGAATACGAAAGGTTATTAGTTTGAATTTCATTAAGAATTATTACATTATAACTAAATTTGTTTAAAAATCTTATGTATATGATTAACAATTTACAAAATATAACTTAGAAATAGTGAATAAGGGTTTGAATGTTTTACCAACACGACTTTATTGAGTTTACAATATCCGGATGAAAGTTCAGTGAGCCTCGAGAATTTGAGAAATGAACTCTGTAGAGTTCAAAAAGTTCACATTGCAATTCCGCCAGGTTATCTTTTGTAAGGTCAGGGTTCAACAATCGGCCATTTATTGTTTCTATATCAAGATATTAATAATGATGAAATAATAGTATTAATAGTATGAATATAAATAGAATTATTGATATATATGTATAATATATATATCTAATAATTTATTACAATATTTATCCATGCAGTTGAAATTCTGTATATATTAGAATTTAAATAAGATAATAAGATAATAAGATAATAAGATAATAAGATAATAAGATAATAAGATAATAAGATAATAAGATAATAAGATAACATGTTTTGACCAGCACAATTACTCCGTTAAAAGAACGTTAAGCGTTGAAAGAACAAGAAATCACACGTTGGTAACCTATAGCAAGGTAACATTGGAGAACATTGATGCTCTGTTCGCATTTCAGGAATTGCATGAAAGTGAATAGCATTTCCGTATCTTTTTGTATTAAAGGCAACGTAAGTCCTTGAAACTATGATAGGACGGCAGTGAGGTCGAATGTAATGTCATATTATAAATATGAAGAGATTCGATACAATCAAATTAAACAATAAAAATAGAATAAATAATAAATATTGTTATAATTTATTTTGAATAGTAATTTCAAAAATTATCCACATATAATAATTAAATATCATATCATGTAATTATTATATTTATTATTTATATAACTTAATAATTGTGGATACATTTTTGTCCTTATTTTAAAACAAACAAAATTAGGCAAATCTGATAATCTTTCTTGTTCTTTTGTAAAATTGGTTAATATAAAATTGCTTTTCTCCTCTTCGAGTATTGGAAGCTTCTGCATAAAGAAAGGAGTTCAATAAAAGAGTTTATGTCCGCAATACCAATCTTTAAGTAATGTGTGAACTATTAACCTGGGCATCTTCAAACAGAAGTAAAAGAAGTTTATTTACGATGTTCTGAAAATGGATAAAACAATGATAGCATAAATAGATAATAGCTTATTTTATCTTTATTGAAAGTATATCAAACATATATTTTAATAAAAAATATTATTAAATTCGTAAACTTTTAAAAAATATAGAATATAAAATAACAAATTAAAAGTATTGGGAAATATTTAATATTTAATAAAATGTTACCAGATTTATTAGAGGGTAATATATATTATCCTAGGACGTAATCAGTACTATTATAACAAGATATAATCATAGAATTAACAATATTTATAATCAACATGCTCCTGGATAAGATTTATATATTATTTATTTTTATTCATGTTTTGTATTGTTTGGTAAATAATTATAAAGTGTTTCATTTTAATTCATCTTCTTTATAGAGAATAAAACAACATATATATATATATATATATATATATATATATATATATATATATATATATATATATATATATATATATATATATATGAAAAGTAAATTTAAGCTGTTATTAACTCTTTTTGAGTTGATAATTTTTTCTGTACATGGTTTAGTAATCACTAGATTTTAATTATATTTCAATATTTTACTATTATCAATAAAATTGCCTATAACTTGGTAAATATTAATATTAAGAATATAAAAGTATCTATGTTATTAAACATAACAAAATTATACATATCATAGTATATTTTATAATTAAAAACAATAAAGTATGAATATATCCAGAAAATGTAAAAAAAATTATATATTTTAACTAATAAATTTACATAATATTATTTTACTAATATTTATATTTAATTAAAGTATATACAAATCATGTATAATTAATATATAATATAATAATCTTCACAATGGTTTTTAAAATTAATTAAAATAATGAATATAGAAAAAGTTATAACACATAAAAGCCATCGTATATTACTTTCGTTTTATGAATTTCTATAAAAATTGTAATTATAAAATTTATTTTCATACAGCTTTTATAATTTTTAATAACTTAAATAAAACTGGTGCCCATATTAAAAATAACTAACAACTATTTAATAAATTATTATTTATTCAATAATAAAAACTAATTTAGGGCTTCCAGATAAATAATTAAAAAAAAATGTTAATAAAATTTATCACAAAATTAATTTATAGATATTTTATCAAATAAAATATATAATTTGAGAATATTAATGCCAATGGAAAGTTTTAAATAATAAAGTTGTCTATAAGGTGATTTTTAAATTATTAAAAATAATTAAATTTGACAAAAGTCATGATGATTTTTTAATTATATACATTTTTAAACAATTTTAAGAAATAAAAAAATATGTCATTATATATATTTTATTTTTTCATAAATATAAATATATTTAAACTGTCAGGGACTTCATATAAAATAGTATAAACAATATATAAGATTGAAAATTCAACATATATTCATACAATAAATAATATATATACAAGAACCTCTTCAATAGCTCAGTGGCTAATATAACCACAATAATATATATAAGAAAATATGTACAAATATAATACAACAAATATATATAAAGTAGGATAATAAAATAATTAAATTGACACATTATCATGATATACAACGTATATACAATGTATATACATTGTATATACAATGTATATACAACGTATATACAATGTATATACAATGTATATACAATGTTTATACAACGTATATACAATGTTTATACAATGTATATACATTGTATATTAATGTGAATACTTCTCTATCACTTAACATTACATCCCCGCCTGTGTAAATTTCAAAACGCAAACAACTTAATGCCATATTTGGTTTGGGTTTAGCCAGCAAAAACTGCTTAAAACCCTGGTATAGGATCATACCTTCGTCGATGGACAGACGTTGATTTGGTGAATAGAGTTTCGCGAAGTTCCGTTCCAAAACATTCAGAAATGGGCGGAACTGAGATCATTATAAATGCATGTAAATATATATATAACAATTGTCTTTAGATATATTTGTAGCATATATAATATAAATATCGTATATATTGTAAACCTTGCGAATCTTATCACCAGCAACTTCCTGTGAGGGAATCGAAATGTTTAACATTTTTGATATCTCACGGAAACGTCTGCCCGAGATCTTGGAAGACATGTAGGAGTTGTGGGGCCTTTATTATTTGACCACTAATGACCACTATGTTGACCACTACTTGGCACAATGGGCGGATGCTCATGAAGATGATGGCACCAATATATGCCTCGATGTCAATTTCATCCGGCGTCAATTTCATTCCTAGAAGATAATTTTAAAAAATTATTAATTTATTTTAAATTTACTTATTACATTATGAAACCATTGTTACTTGGCTATAGAAGATAAGACCAGGTACTTGAACAAGTGCGATGCCAAGAATTGCTTCTAATAACCCGAGGTCGACTCGTCGGGGCGGAAATGTTCCGAAGGTCACACTCTACTCGCGAAAGCAACATCGGCAGAAGAAGGCGTATTGGAAGTCCATCCTTCTGGTGGAAATGCCTCCTCAGCAGACCTGGTAGTAGAGACTTGAATGTCCTCTACCTCTACATGTACCGATACCAGCGGAAGTAGCAGGAACTAGCGGAAGTAGCAGGAACCAGTGGTTCGTCATCGGATAAGTCGCTGCCATTCTAAAACACATTTGTTTAAAACGTAAGAATTTATAAGAGAATTAAAATATTGTTACAATACAAATGTTTATAATAAAGTACCTCGTAGTTGAGGGTCTGCTCTTGAATTGGATCGAAATCAGGACTCGGGACCTCTTCTACCTGATAGTAATATGAAATAAGTAAACTTAGTAGGAAACGGACAAAAATACAAATATTTTAAAATTATAATAAATATTGTGTTTAATATATGATATATCACTATATTTTACTTATAAATATATATTGTATTATGGTATTAGTTTAGTATATATAATAAAGTTTATATAATACATAATAACCTGCTCGACAATACCGTCTAATGAATCATCAGAAGAATAATCATAATATTCAAGTAAATTAGAAATTATCTCCATTTTAAAAATCAAAATCGAAAAAGCAACGATATCTTTGTAAACATCTCATATAGTTATATACGGACTATTTTCTTACGTATTAATGCGTTAGAAACCATTAATTTCACTCTTTTAATTTATAATATAAGATTTATAATGTTATATGCAATTTTTTTTAATCAGATCTATAATTATATTTATAAAATTTTACGGTATTTAAAAAAATATTTATATTAATTTTACGATCTAAACTTACTTTTTTCCATATAGGAACTATATTTTAATTTGTGTTGCAAGCGTATTTATATTGTATACATAATTAAACAAACATATACTGAAACTTCTAATTATATTTATTTTATCAATAAATTAATAAAATTATTATGGATAATTTTATTTGTATTATTCTTATATAATGTTAATTATATAAATAATATTCTATATCAACCTATTAATATTAATATTAATATTAATATTAATATTAATAAATATTATTAAAAATTGAAATAATTTTTATAAAATGATAATTTTTAATTTAAATATCTTTAAAATAGAATTTTAAGTAAATAGTTATTATTTTCGTGGACCTCGACGTCGACCTAAAAAGGGTTAATCTACGATAATCTTATATTTCAAAGTAATATTTTAAAATATTAAATATATATTTAATTAAACCCATAAAACATAAAATAAATAGAATCATTAAAGATTGCAAAAAAAACAATAATGATGATAATAAGATGAAAACGTAGTAAGTAAATCATTTTGCTGGTGGAGAATGGGAGGTATTTCAAGTTGGGAGGTGACTGCTTGGTTTAATTGTTATAGAACTGTAAACAGTTCAGAGGATTGTACACAAACATAGAACCAAAGTTGGGAAAAGTGGTTGGTAAAATTATTTCACAAAATGAATAGAAAATTGTAATATTCTAATAAAAAAAAATATATGTAAATATAAAAAGTAAGCACAAATAGAAATATTTGTATGAAAATGTCATTTAACGCATTTTTAAATGTACATTAATGCATAACATTATGTAATTTTACTCTCATATCTTTCATTTTTGCCATCGCATATCAAGGCGTCTTTTAACAATAAGATATGAAAACAAATGAATATTGATGAGTAAAATTGAAAATCATAATGTATACAATACAAATTCTATTAGAATATTTATATAGATTAGAATATTCATATAGATTAGAATATTCATATAGATTAGAATATTTATATAGATTAGAATATTTATATAGATTAGAATATTTATATAGATTAGAATATTTATATAGATTAGAATATTCATATAGATTAGAATATTTATATAGATTAGAATATTTATATAGATTAGAATATTTATATAGATTAGAATATTTATATAGATTAGAATATTCATATAGATTAGAATATTCATATAGATTAGAATATTTATATAGATTAGCATATTTATATAAATTAGAATATTTAAATAGATTAGAATATTTATATAAATTAGAATATTTAAATAGATTAGAATATTTATATAAATTAGCATATTTATATAGATTAGCATATTTATATAAATTAGAATATTTATATAAATTAGAATATTTAAATAGATTAGAATATTTATTTGACTTTATAATGAAAACCGTAGTATTGCATAACTAACTGGATTCGCAATAATGTCCATAAGAGGAAGTATGATGATTCCCGAGAGAATTTCCGTCAAAAGGTCGTAGAGGCTCCTGGTAATTATGCAAAGGTCATTAACAGGTCATACAAAGGTCATTACAGGTCATACAAAGGTCAATGAAGTAAGCTTATAATGTTAATGTAGGAAATAGGTGATTATATAATTTTTATATAATAAATATCTAATATATATGCAATCAAATATTCATAATCATAACATCTGATATTTACTGGGTAATAATTATTAGAATTTGTTGTCTTCTGACAAATGTGATTGAAATTGAAATTGAAATCAAATTGAATTTTTATAATTTCTCCAACATTTTTTTATTCGTCTGAATTACGGAACATTATTCTCAATGTTACTCAAAGATGGATTTGTTAAACTAATTTTATAGTAATTTAATCTAAAGAATTCATTTACATGTGGTTACTTCATCGCATGTTAAAATATGTTTGCATAAACTATTCTGGCACATTATAAATTGGATATTTATCACAAACTTGCATTCTACAGTGTTTGGGGGTAAAATAAACGGCAGTAATCGGCGAGAAAGCAATCGTAGATATTTGAGTTCATCGGTTCGTGAATTCATCGCTAGGTGGCGTTCGGTCCCGAAATCTCTGAGTTGGGCAATCTCATCGCCATTATCTTTTGAATTGTCTCAAATGAACACGCAAATAAACAATGCATCTTAATTTAGTATAAGGTATATTTAATATACTAATATTTAATTCAATGTAAATATTACATAATTATTTATAATATCTACACCTTCTGCCAACGTAGTCAGGAATGTAAACCAAAATGTCTACACGAATACTCAAAGGCAAACAAAATATTAGAATATCTTACAGATTTATTATATTGAAATAGATAGCTAGTATTATTAATATTAAGATAAGTCATTATTAATGAAATATATAACTAATAAATGATCTGTTCATATAAATATTATGTTTTATTAATTTCCTTGGCAAACTTTCGGTTTTATTCTTTTTATTAATTTATAATTTATAAAAAAATTAAATAATATGTTTTTTCGTCCAGGTCAGAATTTGTATGCACACGAATAACCACTAACCACTAACCACTAACCACTAACCTGAACGAAGACTGGAGTGCAAGTGCTTCACGCCAATATCAACGACGTCATAAACAATCAATTCGGCCAAGTCCACCTATAAGTGAAAATAAATTCAAATCAGTTTTCCTGCACGTGTCTAAATTGCACAAACTATGAGATTCGACGATTGCTTTCAAAGATAGATATGCACCCGACAACAAACTCGCAGCTCTTCTCGCAGACAACGACCTCTAACCTTTTCAATACGAAGATAAAGAACTGCCAGCATGTGTCGTAAACTTATACGCAGCTCATTGACAAATGACTCATCTTGACTAAGTTCACTGTGTGGGGGAGGGGGTGTGTGTGTGTGTGTTTGTGTGTGGGTGTGTGGGTAGGGATGTGTGTGGGTGTGAGTAGGGGTGTGTGGGTGTGTGTGTGTATGTGTGTGGGTGTGGGTGTGTGTGTGTGTGTGTGGGTGTGTGTGTGTGTGTGGGTGGGTTTGGGTGTGTGTATATGTGTGTGTGTGTGAGTGTGTAGGTGGGTTTGGGTGTGTGTATGTGTGTGTGTGTGTGTGTGTGTGTGTGTGTGTGGGTGTGAGTGTGTGTGTATGTGTGTGAGTGTGTTTGGGTGTGTGTGGGTGTGAATGGGTGTTAGTAGGGGTAAGTGGGTGTGAGTGAGTGTGTGTGAGTGTATGTGTGTGTGTGTGAGTGTGTGGGTGGGTTTGGGTGTGTGTATATGTGTGAGTGTGTGTGTGTGTGGGTGGGTTTGGGTGTATGTGTGTGTATGTGAGTGAGTGTGTGTGTGTGTGTGGGTGGGTGGGTTTGGGTGGGTCTGGGTGTGTGTATGTGTGGGTGTGAGTGAGTGTATGTGTGGGTGTGTGTGATTGGGTGTGCATGGGTGTAGTGAGTATGTGTGTGAGTGGGTGTGAGTTAGTGGGTGTGAGTGGGTGTGAGTGGGGGTAATTGGGTATTAGTGAGTGTGTGTGAGTGTGGGTGTGGGTAGGTGTGAGTATGTGTGAGCATGGGTGTGAGTGGGTGTGAGTGAGGGTAAGTGGGTGTGAGCGTGGGTGTGAGTGGGTGTGAGTGAGGGTAAGTGGGTGTGAGTGGGGGTAAGTAGGTTTGAGTGGGTGTGAGTGGGTGTGAGTGAGTGTGTGTGAGTGTGTGTGTGATTGGGTGTGAGTTGGTGTGAGTTAATGGGTGTGAGTGGGTGTGAGTGGGGGTAATTGGGTGTTAGTGGGTGTGGGTGTGATTGGGTGTGAGTGGGTGTGAATGGGTGTGAGTGAGTATGTGTGTGAGTGGGTGTGTAAGTGTGAGTGTGAGTGAGTGGGTGTGAGTGAGTGGGTGTGAGTGAGGGTAAGTGGGTATGGGTGTGATTGGGTGTGAGTGGGTGTGAATGGGTGTGTGTGAGTAAGTGAGTGTGAGTGTGGGTGTAAGTGTGAGTGTGAGTGAGTGGGTGTGTGTGAGTAAGTGAGTGTGAGTGTGAGTGTATGTGTGGGTATGAGTGAGTGTATGTGTGGGTGTGTGTGATTGGGTGTGAATGGGTGTGAGTGAGTGTGAGTGAGTGTGAGTGTGAGTGGGTGTGTGTGAGTAAGTGAGTGTGAGTGAGTGTGAGTGGGTATCAATGGGCTAACATAAAGTGCACTTGTCTACTAAATAACATATAAGCTTGTTAAGTTAAAATATAAACCTGTACCAAACGTAGATGAAATCTTTCAACACCAAATCCAGAATCTAAATTAAAAATCACAAATTAAATAATTTCAAAATAACTGGCTCCGTAATAATCCTTTATTTCAGTATAAAGATGTTATAAATATTGACTAAGATGTTATCTCTATTGACTAAGATGTTATCTCTATTGACTAAGATGTTATCTCTCTTGACTAAGATGTTATCTCTATTGACTAAGATGTTATCTCTATTGACTAAGATGTTATCTCTATTGACTAAGATGTTATCTCTATTGACTAAGATGTTATCTCTATTGACTAAGATGTTATCTCTCTTGACTAAGATGTTATCTCTATTGACTAAGATGTTATCTCTATTGACTAAGATGTTATCTCTATTGACTAAGATGTTATCTCTATATTGACTAAGATGTTATCTCTCTTGACTAAGATGTTATCTCTATATTGACTAAGATGTTATCTCTATTGACTAAGATGTTATCTCTATTGACTAAGATGTTATCTCTATTGACTAAGATGTTATCTCTATTGACTAAGATGTTATCTCTATTGACTAAGATGTTATCTCTATTGACTAAGATGTTATCTCTCTTGACTAAGATGTTATCTCTACATTGACTAAGATGTTATCTCTACATTGACTAAGATGTTATCTCTATTGACTAAGATGTTATCTCTCTTGAATAAGATGTTATCTCTCTTGACTAAGATATTATCTCTACATTGACTAAGATGTTATCTCTATTGACTAAGATGTTATCTCTATATTGACTAAGATGTTATCTCTATTGACTAAGATGTTATCTCTCTTGACTAAGATGTTATCTCTATTGACTAAGATGTTATCTCTATTGACTAAGATGTTATCTCTATTGACTAAGATGTTATCTCTATTGACTAAGATGTTATCTCTATTGACTAAGATGTTATCTCTCTTGACTAAGATGTTATCTCTATTGACTAAGATGTTATCTCTATTGACTAAGATGTTATCTCTATTGACTAAGATGTTATCTCTATATTGACTAAGATGTTATCTCTCTTGACTAAGATGTTATCTCTATATTGACTAAGATGTTATCTCTATTGACTAAGATGTTATCTCTATTGACTAAGATGTTATCTCTATTGACTAAGATGTTATCTCTATTGACTAAGATGTTATCTCTATTGACTAAGATGTTATCTCTATTGACTAAGATGTTATCTCTCTTGACTAAGATGTTATCTCTACATTGACTAAGATGTTATCTCTACATTGACTAAGATGTTATCTCTATTGACTAAGATGTTATCTCTCTTGAATAAGATGTTATCTCTCTTGACTAAGATATTATCTCTACATTGACTAAGATGTTATCTCTATTGACTAAGATGTTATCTCTATATTGACTAAGATGTTATCTCTATTGACTAAGATGTTATCTCTATTGACTAAGATGTTATCTATATTGACTAAGATGTTATCTCTCTTGACTAAGATGTTATCTCTATTGACTAAGATGTTATCTCTTTTGACTAAGATGTTATCTCTATTGACTAAGATGTTATCTCTATTGACTAAGATGTTATCTCTCTTGACTAAGATGTTATCTCTACATTGACTAAGATGTTATCTCTATTGACTAAGATGTTATCTCTATTGACTAAAATGTTATCTCTATTGACTAAGATGTTATCTCTATTGACTAAGATGTTATCTCTACATTGACTAAGATGTTATCTCTATTGACTAAGATGTTATCACTACATTGACTAAGATGTTATCTCTATTGACTAAGATGTTATCTCTATTGACTAAGATGTTATCTCTACATTGACTAAGATGTTATCTCTATATTGACTAAGATGTTATCTCTACATTGACTAAGATGTTATCTCTATTGACTAAGATGTTATCTCACTTGAATAAGATGTTATCTCTCTTGACTAAGATGTTATCTCTACATTGACTAAGATGTTATCTCTATTGACTAAGATGTTATCTCTATTGACTAAGATGTTATCTCTACATTGACTAAGATGTTATCTCTATATTGACTAAGATGTTATCTCTACATTGACTAAGATGTTATCTCTATTGACTAAGATGTTATCTCTCTTGAATAAGATGTTATCTCTCTTGACTAAGATATTATCTCTACATTGACTAAGATGTTATCTCTATTGACTAAGATGTTATCTCTATATTGACTAAGATGTTATCTCTATTGACTAAGATGTTATCTCTATTGACTAAGATGTTATCTATATTGACTAAGATGTTATCTCTCTTGACTAAGATGTTATCTCTATTGACTAAGATGTTATCTCTATTGACTAAGATGTTATCTCTATTGACTAAGATGTTATCTCTATTGACTAAGATGTTATCTCTCTTGACTAAGATGTTATCTCTACATTGACTAAGATGTTATCTCTATTGACTAAGATGTTATCTCTATTGACTAAGATGTTATCTCTATTGACTAAGATGTTATCTCTATTGACTAAGATGTTATCTCTACATTGACTAAGATGTTATCTCTATTGACTAAGATGTTATCACTACATTGACTAAGATGTTATCTCTATTGACTAAGATGTTATCTCTCTTGAATAAGATGTTATCTCTCTTGACTAAGATATTATCTCTACATTGACTAAGATGTTATCTCTATTGACTAAGATGTTATTTCTATATTGACTAAGATGTTATCTCTCTTGACTAAGATGTTATCTCTATTGACTAAGATGTTATCTATATTGACTAAGATGTTATCTCTCTTGACTAAGATGTTATCTCTATTGACTAAGATGTTATCTCTATTGACTAATATGTTATCTCTATTGACTAAGATGTTATCTCTATTGACTAAGATGTTATCTCTCTTGACTAAGATGTTATCTCTATTGACTAAGATGTTATCTCTATATTGACTAATATGTTATCTCTCTTGACTAAGATGTTATCTCTATTGACTAAGATGTTATCTCTATTGACTAAGATGTTATCTCTCTTGACTAAGATGTTATCTCTATTGACTAAGATGTTATCTCTATTGACTAAGATGTTATCTCTATTGACTAAGATGTTATCTCTATATTGACTAAGATGTTATCTCTCTTGACTAAGATGTTATCTCTATATTGACTAAGATGTTATCTCTATATTGACTAAGATGTTATCTCTATTGACTAAGATGTTATCTCTATTGACTAAGATGTTATCTCTATTGACTAAGATGTTATCTCTATTGACTAAGATGTTATCTCTATTGACTAAGATGTTATCTCTATTGACTAAGATGTTATCTCTCTTGACTAAGATGTTATCTCTATATTGACTAAGATGTTATCTCTACATTGACTAAGATGTTATCTCTATTGACTAAGATGTTATCTCTACATTGACTAAGATGTTATCTCTACATTGACTAAGATGTTATCTCTATTGACTAAGATGTTATCTCTATTGACTAAGATGTTATCTCTATTGACTAAGATGTTATCTCTATATTGACTAAGATGTTATCTCTATTGACTAAGATGTTATCTCTATTGACTAAGATGTTATCTCTCTTGACTAAGATGTTATCTCTATTGACTAAGATGTTATCTCTATTGACTAAGATGTTATCTCTATTGACTAAGATGTTATCTCTATTGACTAAGATGTTATCTCTATTAACTAAGATGTTATCTCTATTGACTAAGATGTTATCTCTATTGACTAAGATATTATCTCTATTGACTAAGATATTATCTCTCTTGACTAAGATGTTATCTCTATTGACTAAGATGTTATCTACATTGACTAAGATGTTATATCTATTGACTAAGATGTTATCTCTATTGACTAAGATGTTATCTCTATTGACTAAGATGTTATCTCTCTTGACTAAGATGTTATCTCTATTGACTAAGATATTATCTCTCTTGACTAAGATGTTATCTCTATTGACTAAGATATTATCTCTATTGACTAAGATATTATCTCTCTTGACTAAGATGTTATCTCTATTGACTAAGATGTTATCTACATTGACTAAGATGTTATATCTATTGACTAAGATGTTATCTCTATTGACTAAGATGTTATCTCTATTGACTAAGATGTTATCTCTCTTGACTAAGATGTTATCTCTATTGACTAAGATATTATCTCTCTTGACTAAGATGTTATCTCTATTGACTAAGATGTTATCTCTATTGACTAAGATATTATCTCTATTGACTAAGATGTTATCTCTCTTGACTAAGAGGTTATCTCTCTTGACTAAGATGTTATCTACATTGACTAAGATGTTATCTCTATTGACTAAGATGTTATCTCTACATTGACTAAGATGTTATCTCTATTGACTAAGATGTTATCTCTATTGACTAAGATGTTATCTCTATTGACTAAGAGGTTATCTCTCTTGACTAAGATGTTATCTCTCTTGAATAAGATGTTATCTCTATTGACTAAGATGTTATCTCTCTTGACTAAGATGTTATCTCTATTGACTAAGATGTTATCTCTATTGACTAAGATGTTATCTCTCTTGACAAAGATGTTATCTCTATTGACTAAGATGTTATCTCTCTTGACAAAGATGTTATCTCTATATTGACTAAGATATTATCTCTATTAACTAAGATGTTATCTCTATTGACTAAGATGTTATCTCTATTGACTAAGATGTTATCTCTCTTGACTAAGATGTTATCTCTATTGACTAAGATGTTATCTCTATATTAGATAAGGGATGGCAATGAAACATCACCACTTGAAATACAGAACAGCGGGCAAAAGAACATAAACGTAATGTCGTAGATTTTATGAATTCGTTAAAATCGGTTTCGGTTTTACCGATGTCATGGTCACAATGGTATTACGTAACGCCTGGTCAATTAGCCGGCGGGTATTAGGAGTTATTGATCAGCGGAGGACGAATGCTGTCCGGTCAAGAGCGTGATCGCGGAGGAGATAGTGGACCGTGGAAAACAACACCAAAAAAAGCAAACGCACGAGTCAACGTAGTTAATTAGGGGGCGTGGTTAATTAGTGGGCGCTGTCAATTATTGGGCATAGTTAATTAGGGGGCGTGGTCAATTAGGGGCGTAGTTAATTAGGGGGCGTGGTTAATTAGGGTGAGGTTAATTAGGGGGCGTGGTCAATTATGGGGCGCTGTCAACTACGGGGCATAGTTAATTAGGGGGCGTGGTCAATTAAGGGGCGTGGTCAATTAAGGGTCGTAGTTAATTAGGGGGTATTTTTTATTTTAAGGGCGAGGTTAATTAGAGGGCGTGGTTAATTAGAGGGCGTGGTTAATTAGGAGGTGTGGCTATGGTGATGGGTTGTTGCAGAATATCGGTCTTTCATAGATATAATAATAGAGCCATTAGTGCGAAATTTAATATTCAGGAGTCGAAGATCAAGCGTCGAGCTTTTGATTGGTTGGTTTGGTGAGGTCAAGTAACAAAGACCTCAGAAGATCGATACTAATACAGGAATAACAAAAGTCCAGGAGGTACCCGACCCCGTTAAAGCGAAACTACCAGAATACGGGTAATTCAACTTTTACCCTACTTGCAATGGAGTGCAAGAGCCGTGAAAACCCCATGCTCTACCCTACTACGCAACTCCATGAATATGGTGCGGGGCTTACTATTTGCGAGATCCATTCAAAATTAATCAAATAATGAATAAAATCGGAATGTTGGAAAATTTAATATTGGATTTATAAAATAAAATATCAATTTATGATAAATAAAGATTCTAAAGTTTTTAAAAAGTATTGCGGTCATTTTTGGTTGAAATCAAGAGTTATTGCTGCAAGTTATTACCAACAGGGTATTCAATGGGGATGTTGACAAACGGATGTACAAAATAGGGAAGACTAGTATCACTACTCAAATATCTACCCGCCAGTTTACACTACTCAGAAATTCAACCCAATATAGGATATAGTATAATAGAGTAGTTATACTTTACTCTACTCACCCTAGTATAGTAGAGTAGAGTAGAGTAGAGTAGAGTAGAGTAGAGTAGAGTAGAGTATAGTAGAGTAGAGTAGACTAGACTAGACTAGACTAGAGTAGAGTAGAGTAGAGTAGAGTAGAGTAGAGTAGAGTAGAGTAGAGTAGACTAGACTAGACTAGAGTAGTAGAGTAGAGTAGAGTAGAGTAGAGTAGAGTAGAGTAGACTAGACTAGAGTAGTAGAGTAGAGTAGAGTAGAGTAGAGTAGACTAGAGTAGTAGAGTAGAGTAGAGTAAAGTAGAGTAGAGTAGAGTAGACTAGACTAGACTAGACTAGAGTAGAGTAGAGTAGAGTAGAGTAGAGTAGACTAGACTAGACTAGAGTAGAGTAGAGTAGAGTAGAGTAGAGTAGAGTAAAGTAGAGTAGAGTATACTAGACTAGACTAGAGTAGTAGAGTAGAGTAGAGTAGAGTAGACTAGACTAGACTAGAGTAGTAGAGTAGAGTAGAGTAGAGTAGAGTAGAGTAGAGTAGACTAGACTAGAGTAGTAGAGTAGAGTAGAGTAGAGTAGAGTAGACTAGAGTAGTAGAGTAGAGTAGAGTAAAGTAGAGTAGAGTAGAGTAGACTAGACTAGACTAGACTAGACTAGAGTAGAGTAGAGTAGAGTAGAGTAGACTAGACTAGACTAGACTAGAGTAGAGTAGAGTAGAGTAGAGTAGAGTAGAGTAGAGTAGAGTAGAGTAGAGTAGAGTAAAGTAGAGTAGAGTATACTAGACTAGACTAGAGTAGTAGAGTAGAGTAGAGTAGAGTAGACTAGACTAGACTAGAGTAGTAGAGTAGAGTAGAGTAGAGTAGAGTAGAGTAGAGTAGACTAGACTAGAGTAGTAGAGTAGAGTAGAGTAGAGTAGAGTAGAGTAGAGTAGAGTAGACTAGACTAGAGTAGTAGAGTAGAGTAGAGTAGAGTAGAGTAGACTAGAGTAGTAGAGTAGAGTAGAGTAAAGTAGAGTAGAGTAGAGTAGACTAGACTAGACTAGACTAGAGTAGAGTAGAGTAGAGTAGAGTAGAGTAGACTAGACTAGACTAGAGTAGAGTAGAGTAGAGTAGAGTAGAGTAGAGTAAAGTAGAGTAGAGTAGAGTAAAGTAGAGTAGAGTATACTAGACTAGACTAGAGTAGTAGAGTAGAGTAGAGTAGAGTAGACTAGACTAGACTAGAGTAGTAGAGTAGAGTAGAGTAGAGTAGAGTAGAGTAGAGTAGACTAGACTAGAGTAGTAGAGTAGAGTAGAGTAGAGTAGAGTAGACTAGAGTAGTAGAGTAGAGTAGAGTAAAGTAGAGTAGAGTAGAGTAGACTAGACTAGACTAGACTAGAGTAGAGTAGAGTAGAGTAGAGTAGACTAGACTAGACTAGACTAGAGTAGAGTAGAGTAGAGTAGAGTAGAGTAGAGTAGAGTAGAGTAGAGTAGAGTAGAGTAGAGTAAAGTAGAGTAGAGTATACTAGACTAGACTAGAGTAGTAGAGTAGAGTAGAGTAGAGTAGACTAGACTAGAGTAGTAGAGTAGAGTAGAGTAAAGTAGAGTATAGTAGACTAGACTAGAGTAGAGTAGAGTAGAGTAGAGTAGAATATACTAGAGTAGAGTAGAGTAGAGTAGAGTAGAATATACTAGAGTAGACTAGAGTAAACTAGAGTAGTAACTGTGGTCAATATAGATAAAGTCGTATATTACATGCAATTGTGGTATTTCTAAACTGACCTCCTGTAAAGCCTTGTCTACTGAGACGGGAAGATTAATACTTGACCACGGCTGCAGATTAGTGAAGTCGATGGTAGGCCTGCCAGGCAGAACAGGGATGATTAAAGGAAGAAAGGATGTGAGGAAGTATGAATTATTTATGAATACCAAAAGTAACAGTATAATAATAATAAGTCATAATTAGCACAGAAAATAATATTATTTTTTAAATTATGTTCTTTAATTTTAAGATATATTTACTATACATATATATATAACTATATTTACTATATACATATATATAGAACTATGTTTACTATATACATATATATATAACTATATTTACTATATACATATATATAGAACTATATTTACTATACATATATATATAACTATATTTACTATACATATATATATAGATTATATTTACTATACATTTATATAGAACTATATTTACTATATACATATATATAGAACTATATTTACTATACATATATATATAACTATATTTACTATACATTTATATATAACTATATTTACTATATACATATATATAGAACTATATTTACTATACATATATATAGAATTATATTTACTATATACATATATATATATATATATATATATATATATAACTATATTTACTATACATATATATAGAACAATATTTACTATACATATATATATATAACTATATTTACTATATACATATATATATATATATATATACATATATATATAACTATATTTACTATACATATATATAGAACTATATTTACTATATACATATATATATATATATATATATATATAGAACTATATTTACTATATACATATATATATAATATGTTTACTATATACATATATATATATAACTATATTTACTATACATATATATATAACTATATTTAATATACATATATATATAACTATATTTATTATACATATATAACTATATTTACTATATACATATATATAGAACTATATTTACTATACATATATATAGAACTATATTTACTATATACATATATATAGAATATGTTTACTATATACATATATATAGAACTATATTTACTATACATATATATATAACTATATTTACTATATACATATATATAGAACTATATTTACTATACATATATATATATAACTATATTTACTATATACATATATATATAACTATATTTACTATACATATATATAGAACTATATTTACTATATACATATATATAGAACTATATTTACTATACATATATATAACTATATTTACTATATACATATATCTATAACTATATTTACTATATACATATATATAGAACTGTACATTAGAATTTGTCAATAATATTATTACTTATTTTCTTAAAACTTTTTTAATGTTATGGAGAAAATAAAATGTTTACCCTTTACACCAAATCCTAGCACGCCCTATAAGTTATGTAATAACCCGTGGCGTGAACAGGATTTCTTATCGCAGAAACCGTAAAACTCCGGGGAGGTTTTAGGGTTTGAAGTCGTCGTCAAATTGGGAGGTGTCGTGAATCGCAAAAATCCTGGCACGAAATTGCCAAATGCTTGTTTATATCTGTAGTTGGGGAGGGGCTGAGGGAGGGGCTGATGGAGGGGTGAGGGAGGAGCTGAGGGAGGGGTGAGGGAGGAGCTGAGGGAGGGGTGAGGGAGGGGCTGAGGGATGGGGCGAGAGAGGGGCTGAGGGAGGGGGTGATGGAGGGGCTGAGGGAGGGGCTGAGGGAGGGGCTGAGGGAGGGGCTGAGGGAGGGGGTGAGGGAGGGGTTGAGGGAGGAGCTGAGGGAGGGGTGAGGGAGGGGCTGAGGGAGGGGGTGAGGGAGGGGTTGAGGGAGGAGCTGAGGGAGGGGTGAGGGAGGGGCTGAGGGAGGGGGTGAGGGAGGGGTTGAGGGAGGGGTTGAGGGAGGAGCTGAGGGAGGGGGTGAGGGAGGGGCTGAGGGAGGGGGTGAGGGAGGGGGTGAGGGAGGGGTGAGGGAGGGGGTGAGGGAGGAGCTGAGGGAGGGGGTGAGGGAGGAGCTGAGGGAGGGGGTGAGGGAGGGGCTGAGGGAGGGGGTGAGGGAGGAGCTGAGGGAGGGGTGAGGGAGGAGCTGAGGGAGGGGTGAGGGAGGGGTTGATGGAGGGGCTGAGGGAGGGGCTGAGGGAGGAGCTGAGGGAGGGGCTGAGGGAGGGGGTGAGGGAGGAGCTGATGGAGGGGTGAGGGAGGGGGTGAGGGAGGAGCTGAGGGAGGGGGTGAGGGAGGGGCTGAGGGAGGGGGTGAGGGAGGAGCTGAGGGAGGGGTGAGGGAGGAGCTGAGGGAGGAGCTGAGGGAGGGGGTGAGGGAGGAGCTGAGGGAGGAGCTGAGGGAGGGGGTGAGGGAGGAGCTGAGGGAGGGGGTGAGGGAGGAGCTGATGGAGGGGTGAGGGAGGGGGTGAGGGAGGAGCTGAGGGAGGGGGTGAGGGAGGGGCTGAGGGAGGGGGTGAGGGAGGAGCTGAGGGAGGGGTGAGGGAGGAGCTGAGGGAGGGGTGAGGGAGGGGGTGAGGGAGGAGCTGAGGGAGGGGGTGAGGGAGGGGCTGAGGGAGGGGGTGAGGGAGGAGCTGAGGGAGGGGTGAGGGAGGAGCTGAGGGAGGAGCTGAGGGAGGGGGTGAGGGAGGGGCTGAGGGAGGGGCTGAGGGAGGGGCTGAGGGAGGGGCTGAGGGAGGGGGTGAGGGAGGGGTTGAGGGAGGAGCTGAGGGAGGGGTGAGGGAGGGGCTGAGGGAGGGGGTGAGGGAGGGGTTGAGGGAGGGGTTGAGGGAGGAGCTGAGGGAGGGGGTGAGGGAGGGGCTGAGGGAGGGGGTGAGGGAGGGGGTGAGGGAGGGGTGAGGGAGGGGGTGAGGGAGGAGCTGAGGGAGGGGGTGAGGGAGGAGCTGAGGGAGGGGGTGAGGGAGGGGCTGAGGGAGGGGTGAGGGAGGAGCTGAGGGAGGGGTGAGGGAGGAGCTGAGGGAGGGGTGAGGGAGGGGTTGATGGAGGGGCTGAGGGAGGAGCTGAGGGAGGGGCTGAGGGAGGAGCTGAGGGAGGGGGTGAGGGAGGGGCTGAGGGAGGGGGTGAGGGAGGAGCTGAGGGAGGGGTGAGGGAGGAGCTGAGGGAGGAGCTGAGGGAGGGGGTGAGGGAGGAGCTGAGAGAGGAGCTGAGGGAGGGGGTGAGGGAGGAGCTGAGAGAGGGGGTGAGGGAGGAGCTGATGGAGGGGTGAGGGAGGGGGTGAGGGAGGAGCTGAGGGAGGGGGTGAGGGAGGGGCTGAGGGAGGGGGTGAGGGAGGAGCTGAGGGAGGGGTGAGGGAGGAGCTGAGGGAGGGGTGAGGGAGGGGGTGAGGGAGGAGCTGAGGGAGGGGGTGAGGGAGGGGCTGAGGGAGGGGGTGAGGGAGGAGCTGAGGGAGGGGTGAGGGAGGAGCTGAGGGAGGAGCTGAGGGAGGGGGTGAGGGAGGGGCTGAGGGAGGAGCTGAGGGAGGGGGTGAGGGAGGAGCTGAGGGAGGGGGTGAGGGAGGAGCTGAGGGAGGGGTGAGGGAGGAGCTGAGGGAGGGGCTGAGGGAGGGGGTGAGGGAGGAGCTGATGGAGGGGCTGAGGGAGGGGGTGAGGGAGGGGCTGAGGGAGGGGGTGAGGGAGGGGCTGAGGGAGGGGGTGAGGGAGGAGCTGAGGGAGGGGTGAGGGAGGAGCTGAGGGAGGGGTGAGGGAGGGGGTGAGGGAGGAGCTGAGGGAGGAGCTGAGGGAGGGGGTGAGGGAGGAGCTGAGGGAGGGGGTGAGGGAGGAGCTGAGGGAGGGGTGAGGGAGGAGCTGAGGGAGGGGCTGAGGGAGGGGGTGAGGGAGGAGCTGATGGAGGGGCTGAGGGAGGGGGTGAGGGAGGGGCTGAGGGAGGGGGTGAGGGAGGGGTGAGGGAGGGGGTGAGGGAGGGGGTGAGGGAGGGGGTGAGGGAGGGGGTGAGGGAGGGGGTGAGGGAGGGGTGAGGGAGGGGTGAGGGAGGGGTGAGGGAGGGGGTGAGGGAGGGGCTGAGGGAGGGGGTGAGGGAGGAGCTGAGGGAGGGGTGAGGGAGGAGCTGAGGGAGGGGTGAGGGAGGGGGTGAGGGAGGAGCTGAGGGAGGAGCTGAGAGAGGGGTGAAGGAGGGGCTAAGGGAGGGCTGAGGGAGGAGCTGAGGGAGGGGCTGAGGGAAGGCCTGAGGAAGGGGCTGAGGGAAGGACTGAAGGAGGGGCTGAGGGAAGGGGTGAGGGAGGGGCTGAGGGAAGGCCTGAGGAAGGGGCTGAGGTAGGAACTAAGGGAGGGGTTGAGGGAGGGGCTGAGGGAGAGGCTAAGGGAAGGGCTGAGAGAAGGACTGAGGGAGGGGGTGATGGATGGGCTGATGGATGGGCTGATGGAGGGGGTGAGGGAGGGGCTGAGGGAAGGGCTGAGGGAGGGGTTGATGGATGGGCTGATGGAGGGGTTGAGGGAGGGGCTAAGGGAGGGGCTGAACTAAGCGTGGGTTAACTGTAATTCGAATTTAATTAAAATTTCGTACAAATCCATGCCGTTTATATTTACATAGTACATGTGAAATTATATAATTGATTATTTTTTAGAACATCGGTCTAACAAACTAGATAAATCCTATTTAGATATTATTAGATTATTAAATTAATTAGAAATGCTATAAACCACACGTACAATAGTACAACATATTACGTGGCAAACATTACTAACTCGTAGATAAGGAAAGAAGCGTATATTCCAACAACGAGGAAACTCATCAAACTTGACAGATAAATGAAACTAGATAAGCGATCATAGGGATGGTTAATAGTTACATAATACAGAGAAAATGACGCAATATAGCAAAAATCTCAGAGCGTAGATGCAACTGTTATGTATTAATTACAACTTGACGAAAGCAAATAAAAAGAAATAATCGCTACAATTAACGAAATAAATAAATCAACAAATTATTGAGTAAAGTAGAGATATTTTTTTTTATATGTTTTAAATTTGTATTTATGAGTAATATACATTAATATTAATAAATAGTATTTATTAAATACATTTGCTTATCATGTTTTTATAAAATAAATACATAATACAGGATATTATGTATCATTATCATTAAGAAAGAGCATCAAATTATATTTAGCAAAGCAGTCGAAATTGCATTCATTTGCAAATCTTTTCATTTTTTGGATTGCATAATTTATTTTATATTATTGTTTATTTTTGTTAGCACATTTTGTTAGCAAGGATTTTACAAAACTATTACATCACTGTGCTTTCTGAATTATGTATTAATAGCAGCAAACAAAGTGGTATAATACAAAATATGTAAATATAAAATCTTTATGTACACAGTGATATGTTGTTACAAAAAATAAAGTTATTTGGAATGTTTGCTGGGAATTATCTCTCTCCTTCTCCCTCTCCTTCTCCCTCTCCCTCTCCCTCTCCCTCTCCTTCTCCTTCTCCTTCTCCTTCTCCCTCTCCTTCTCCTTCTCCTTCTCCCTCTCCTTCTCCCTCTCCTTCTCCCTCTCCTTCTCCCTCTCCTTCTCCCTCTCCCTCTCCTTCTCCTTCTCCTTCTCCTTCTCCCTCTCCTTCTCCCTCTCCTTCTCCTTCTCCTTCTCCTTCTCCTTCTCCTTCTCCCTCTTCTTCTCCCTCTCCTTCTCCTTCTCCTTCTCCCTCTGTATCCTTCCCTTTCCCTCTCCCTTTCCCTCTCCCTCTCCCTCTGTATCCTTCTCTCTCCTTCTCCCTCTCCTTCTCCTTCTCCCTCTCCTTCTCCCTCTCATTCTCCCTCTCCTTCTCCCTCTCCCTCTCCCTCTCCTTCTCCCTCTCCCTCTCCTTCTCCTTCTCCTTCTCCTTCTCCTTCTCCTTCTCCTTCTCCTTCTCCTTCTCCCTCTCCCTCTGCATCCTTCCCTTTCCCTCTCCCTCTCCCTCTGTATCCTTCTCTCTCCTTCTCCCTCTCCTTCTCCTTCTCCCTCTCCTTCTCCCTCTCCTTCTCCCTCTCCTTCTCCCTCTCCCTCTGTATCCTTCCCTTTCCCTCTCCTTCTGTATCCTTCTCTCTCCCTTTCATATTCCTCTCCCTTTCCCTCTCCTTCTATATCCTTCTCTCTCCCTCTCATCTTCCTTTCCCTCTCCTTCTATATCCTTCCCTCTCCCTCTCCCTATCCTTTTACATCCTTCCCCACTTCCTCTCCTTCGACATATTTCCCTCCCTCCCTATATAAAAACAATATCAATATATTCATATTTTATATTAATATATATATTCATATTTTAATAATATTAGACAGTGTAGGCAGTGTAGGCGGTGTAGGTAGTGTAGGTAGTGTAGGTAGTGTAGGTAGTGTAGGTAGTGTATGTAGTGTAGTGGGTGTAGATAGTGTAGGCGGTGTAGGCAGTGTAGGCGGTGTAGGCAGTGTAGGGGGTGTAGGCGGTGTAGGCAGTGTAGATAGTGTAGGTAGTGTAGGGGGTGTAGGTAGTGTAGGCGGTGTAGGCAGTGTAGATAGTGTAGGTAGTGTAGGTAGTGTAGGTAGTGTAGGTAGTGTAGGTAGTGTAGGCGGTGTAGGCAGTGTAGATAGTGTAGGTAGTGTAGGCGGTGTAGGCGGTGTAGGCGGTGTAGGCAGTGTAGGTAGTGTAGGCGGTGTAGGCAGTGTAGATAGTGTAGGTAGTGTAGGGGGTGTAGGTAGTGTAGGCGGTGTAGGCAGTGTAGATAGTGTAGGTAGTGTAGGCGGTGTAGGCGGTGTAGGCGGTGTAGGCAGTGTAGGCGGTGTAGGCAGTGTAGATAGTGTAGGTAGTGTAGGCAGTGTAGGTAGTGTAGGTAGTGTAGGTAGTGTAGGCGGTGTAGGCAGTGTAGATAGTGTAGGCGGTGTAGGCGGTGTAGGTAGTGTAGATAGTGTAGGTAGTGTAGGTAGTGTATGTAATGTAGGTAGTGTAGGCAGTGTAGGCGGTGTAGGCAGTGTAGGCGGTGTAGGTAGTGTAGGCGGTGTAGGCAGTGTAGGCGGTGTAGGCAGTGTAAGCGGTGTAGGTAGTGTAGGTAGTGTAGGTAGTGTAGGCGGTGTAGGCGGTGTAGGCGGTGTAGGCGGTGTAGGTAGTGTAGGTAGTGTAGGTAGTGTAGGTAGTGTATGTAATGTAGGTAGTGTAGGCAGTGTAGGCGGTGTAGGCAGTGTAAGCGGTGTAGGTAGTGTAGGTAGTGTAGGTAGTGTAGGCGGTGTAGGCAGTGTAGGCAGTGTAGGCAGTGTAGGTAGTGTATGTAATGTAGGTAGTGTAGGTAATGTAGGTAGTGTAGGTAATGTAGACAGTGTAGGTAGTGTAGGTAGTGTAGGTAGTGTAGGCGGTGTAGGCGGTGTAGGCAGTGTAGGCAGTGTAGGTAGTGTAGGCAGTGTAGGCGGTGTAGGTAGTGTAGGCGGTGTAGGCGGTGTAGGCGGTGTAGGCGGTGTAGGCAGTGTAGGCAGTGTAGATAGTGTAGGCGGTGTAGGTGGTGTAGGCAGTACCCCTACATAAACAAGCTCACAATACATATTCGCTATCTCTTACTGATACTACTAATTAAACGACACTTTGAGCAGTGGTCAGAGGTCAGGGGTGAAGAGGCACTAGATGCAATAGTGGTCGAATACCTATTACTTGTATGTCCATGTATGTCCACGCTTGGCTATACATTGTATAATATGTTATAAAGCAGACGTGATATCCTAATTCTACATTGTTTTGGCAGCGCGTTCATATTTCATATTGACTTTTGTTTATTATTTATTAAATATTGTATATTTTTACGAATAGTGTTAATTACTAACATTTATAATATAGTATAATAATTTATAATATAGTGTTAATTAATAAAAATAATAACAATATTGTATATTTATATTGCATATATTATAATTGTATCCAATAATTGTATCTATACAATACACATATCAAATATAGAAGATAAATATAAAATATATATGCTAAAAATATATTTATATTCAAAGTATTGTAGAAAATCTTGAATGTTTATTGAAGAGCATGAATTACAATCAACAAAGATCATAGAATATATTTATAGCTTAACAATTTTATATCGTAATTACATGATTCTGTTGGCTGGGTTTATATTATTTATCATTATATACTCAGCAATGTGTTTGCTGTATATATATATATATATATATATATATGTATATATTGTTTTGTTTTTTAATATGTGTCTATAAAAATATAAGCTAATTAAAATTATGAAAAATTAAATTACCTGAATTGTTTACCAGGTGGGGTTTATTTTTTATTTCAATAATTATATAATAAATTATAATAATTAAGTCACATGATAAGGAACCAAACTATTTATTATGTAATAAATATATTTTTTAAAAGATTTTTTATAAAATATTTTTTTGCTGTTTCCACAAAAATAATGAAGTACATGAAAGAAATTATCAAATGAAAAAAATGCAATTAAAACAATTATGAATATATAATTATTAGTGAGATAGGATTTGATATGAAGAGGAGAAGAAGATTCGATGTGTTCTTCGTAATTACATTAAAGCATTACCGTATGTTAAAATCAATACTAAATCAATATAATTGCACCAAAGTTGATGGACATTATTTTATTAATAAATTACACTTAAATCACTATTTCATATATATATAAATTCGCTATATAAATATAGCCGGATACATACAATACAATAAGTTAACTAAACAATCTGCGTTCCGAAATGAAAGGCATTGTTAAGAGACAACGAACCCTGGTATGAAGAATGATAAAACGAGGACGAGGTTCAGTAGGACCAAGGGCAGTCGATGTCGACCTATGGCAGGCAGTAGACTAAATATGTCACTGCTTGACCACTGCATCTCCATATCGTCCGCAACTCGTTCATGAAGATGACATCCTGTGAAACTTGCATTAATGTATCGCGGGGAGGGGGAGGGAGAGAGATAACAATATAAAACTAATCATCGCACGTATAATAATAATAAAATAATGATATAAAATAATAATTGGAAATTTAAATAAAATAAAAATTAGTGATTATGGAAATTATTATTTTGAAAATGCATTTAAATTTGTAATTTTAATTTTTGTGATGCATTTTTTGAATTTACTAATTTATAAATTATTTGTTAACGTAATTTGCATTAATAATGCAATTTTAATTATTGTTTATTTTTAAAACTTCAAAAGATAATATTTTATAGCTTGAAATAATGAGTACAATAATTTGACGTAAGATGTTACAATTATTTACATTAAACATTGCAACAAGTAAATATCGAATGTCATTCTGTAATCGTTTACAGAATTGTAAAATTAGAAGTTTTGTAAATAGTTGCAAATTGGTTCACACACTTTATCGTGTGATTTCAATGTTTTTTTTTGAATAAATTATAATTCAATCCATTACAAAATTAATTAAATATTATAATAATATTTAGATACACATTTGTGTAACAGAGATATAAATTTGATTTTTCAAATTCTGGTAATAATAATTTAGTAGTATTAGTTTAATATTATTAGTATAGGAATTTAGTAAAATAATGTTATTATATTTGATAATTGATAGGATTATATTCGACTGTATAAACAGTAAATCAGCTTATATATATCTTTTGTTTCTTTGTTGACATCATAAATCCGAATGACAACCAAACTATGAAAGCAATAATAAAAAGCATAGGATTGTAGTACGGAGGCTTATAGCACAGAGGGATACCTATAGGCATAGACATATCGTGGCATATATTTCACAGATAGAAGATCATTTCGTTATTTACTCAGTAAACAAATTGACGGTTTAGTTTTACAAATCTTTTGATACAATGGATACAAATAATATAAATTATGCAATGCAACACCTGGAATGACCTAGAATG
>OZ038316.1:4082164-4117164 GCA_964035775.1 Osedax frankpressi | reverse complement strand
TTTTAATGATTTATATATTATGATAATATTCAAAAATAAATAAGATGCATACAAGAAAAATATATATTTATGATAAGTATAAAATTGATTAATCTATTTATAAATATATTTAAAAAAAACCCTAGTGAATGAATATAGAATTTATTTTGAATATTTATTTTTATCAGTGAATATATTTTATATTTTGTATTTATAATCATACGTGGCAATGGATAAATCTAAAGTATTATGCTTATTTGACGTAGATGGTACTTTAACGGATCCAAGAAAGGTATTTAAATATTATACTATTAATGTATTAGTAAATGTGTATATTATGATATTATATACTATTAATTTGTAACAATAAATTACTGAATATTTAAAAATATATTTATGAATCGCCACTTTTCTTTGAAATATTCAATTTTATATTACACATTTTTTAAAGTTAACATAATATATTGCATTTAAAATATAAATATGAATTAGTATTTTATAATAATTATTATAAAAAATTAAAATAAAATATTAGGTTTTTTAATATATTAAACTTATTAAATACATTTTTGGTACAATATTTTATTATAGAGAAAAAAATTATATATAATTAAAAAAACATAGGGTTGCTATATCTAGGATAGCTAAAAAATAGGGTAGTTACCCTATTTTTTAAAATTATAAAAATGTTATACCAGAAGTGGGGATCGAACCCACGCGGACATACGTCCATTGGAACTTAAGTCCAACGCCTTAACCACTCGGCCATCCTGGTTTTTCTTCAGATTTTCAATTTGTAATATATTGTAATAATTTATAACTTGTCACAATCATATATAATTATTTTAATATAAGTAAATTATAATATTTTAATTAGCATACATTGTATATTTATTCTTTTTAAAATTTTGAAATACAAAATAAGAACTTGCTATCATGAAATTGAAAATGTTCTACTAAAATATATGTTTACCATTTAATCTAAGATTATTATGCTGATAATAGTTACTAATATAATTATAGTACTATAGTTATCAGTACTTACAGAGTATAATAGTTAATGATTTATATGATTATTGTGGTACTTGATAATTATTTACGAATTTTGTTACTTTTATTTACAACTCAGTATAAATAATCATTATATATATATATTAATATAGAACACATTTTAGTTATCATTAAGTTATACGATTTATGTTGTTTCAGAAAATATCCGATAAGAATGAACAGTTTTTGCATGAATTACAACAACATGTGACTGTTGGTCTTGTCGGTGGATCAGATTTGGAAAAGATTGCCGAGCAAATGAACTGCACAGAAGAAGAACTTGTAAAAAAGTTCCCTTACGTGTTTTCAGAAAATGGACTTGTTGCTTATAAGGATGGAATACTAATTCATAAGGGAGTGAGTACTGAAAAAACCATATAAATAGTTTTAAAAATACATATATAATAAATACATTTACAATAGATAATAATACATTTGAATGTAAGTCATCTTTATGAGTAATGCTTTATACTTTCAATGTAATCTATTATTATATGCAGAGTATATCTCAATTCCTCGGAGAAAAAAATTGTCAGAATTTCATTAATCATGCTTTGCAATTACTATCAACCACAAATATACCAGTTAAAAGGTTATTTATTTTATTAGCACTATAGTGTTCCCATGTCTTATCTTTTTTTCCCACTAAATTATGATTAATATATGATATATATATATTACAATTAATTATTTGTAAGCAACCTTAATGATATATATCATATTTATTTGATATTAATTCCTTCTTCTATTTTCAGGGGCACTTTTATTGAATTCCGTAGTGGAATGATTAATATTTGTCCTGTGGGGAGAAGCTGTTCGCAAGCTGAAAGAGATCAATTCTACGAATATGATAAGGTATTAAATATGTACCATTTTCATTATATGAATATAGTATAGTATAGATGTATATTCTAAATAATGCTATTAGCATGACAAATAACACTTTAATTAGATACATAAAGTACGGGAGGCAATAGTGGATAACTTTACACGTAATTTCTCAAATATGGGACTAGATTTTGTCATTGGTTCGTATTCAAATCAATATATATTTATTTTCTAATTAATTAAAGTTAATACCATAAATAATTGATTTATTAAAAAGTCTAAATTAAATTATTACTAATATTTCATAATTCTTTTTATTACTCAATCATAATTTAAACTAACTCACATATTATTACAATCATTCATTATTTATATATCAAATATAAATGTATAATGCAATAACTGTGAAATACAGGTGGTCAGATCAGCCTAGATGTATTTCCTAAGGGGTGGGATAAACGTTACTGCCTACAATTCGTCAAGGATGACTTCCGAACAATCCATTTCTTTGGTGACAAGACGTCGAAGGGTGGCAACGATTACGCTTTATTTAAAGACCCACTTACCATTGGACATACCGTTACTTCACCCTCGGATACGCTACATCAATGTGAACAAGCTTTTCTCTGATATAATCCGAGATCGTATTTATTTGTTATTATTTATGACTCATGTGATTCACAATATTCATTGTATGAATAAATATATTTATTTAAGTATTTATAAGTATTGTACTTTTTAACAATCATATATAATTACGAAGTCAGCGAAATACTGAGTTTGCCATTTCACTTGCCTTCACAAGTTCGCATTTAAGTATTTGATAGAATTGTTTGTATTCTCCATTAAATGTAGTATTGAAGCCGTACTGAGTGTAGTTTTCATGATAATGGCTTTATTTATAATGTGTATTTGTGTACGACTGATTCAGTAATAATTTGTATATTCTAAATGAACCTACTTTAATATAAACTTTACAACGTTCCAATAAATACTTCCATTTTATATCCGTTTTCATATTGTCATCGTATTCGAAGAATTCATCTGGCTGTTGAGTTTTAATTAATGAAAACCTAATTCGCAGATGCTGATAAAAAGCTAACTCTAATTGTTAATAGTGCCTCTATTACTTCAGTTTTCACGAAACAGTTGCTTATATGACCGGTGTGATCAGCGAATGACATGCGTAGATTGTACTTCCTCCTACCCATTGAACCTTTCTCGGCACAATCGACATTACAACATTTCTCATTAGTACAGCGTTTGAAGCATTTCTGGCTGTATATTTATCAAATATCAAGTATCATTTTATTTATATTATAATGTATATAATTTGAAATTTGATATTCTCTCTTTTTCTATGTAATTCAATATACCATGTAGAAGGAGTTACAGATTCAATTTCTCCATCTAAATTGAAAAGTGCTATAAAAGCATATACATATATAAAGATATCTTCATCTGACGTTATTTTCTGCAATTCTGCAATATTACAGCACCGTGTGATCTTAGAAACTGTTAAGAAATAAAATTAAATCCCGAAAAATATGCAGTCATTTAATTATAAAAAACATCGAATAATTGTAATATAGATTAATATACTGTATATAAAATATTTGTTAATCGAATATATAAAGTATCTTATATCACATAGTCTGCATAATCAATCATTAGTGTATTATATAACATGTCATGGTTAAATTTGCTTATCAAATATATATCTGATATTCAAATTATACTTACAATTTATATTATTTTCATTAATAATTAAGGATTTGCTTTTGGTAAGTTCTTGCTTTATTTCAATTGGTTGAATATATTCATAGATCTGACGTGCTTCTTCTGTGTCTATATATACAGCACATACATACAATACTTATTTATTATAGCCAACAATATATCTCAGATAATAATAAATGTTATAATCACAAGTACAATTATTGTACATATAAAACTTACTTGAATTATATACTACTTCATATAACTACTATTACATACAAATAATTACTTCTTATATAAATATGCAATCCATAACTTTTGTATAATCTAGTTTTTAGTTTCATATCCAATCGATACTCATATATATATATATATATATATATATATATATATATATATATATATATATATTATACGATTAAAATCCAATGGATAAATGTGGAATACATTAAATAATATAAAACACAGTTTTGTATAATATATTAAATAAGATCTCAACACAACCAGGATTGATTGTTAGTATAGTTCTTGACGAATTTGAAGCAACCATAGCATTTCTATATTTGTCGTATTTAACATTGATATCCGAGGCAAATATAACTGTAAATCAGAATCATTATTGCTTGATCAATCATATTTTATAAATGTTGAGTAATGAATTTTCAATAACGATATCATTAGTTTATATAACCGTGCTCCTTGACCTTCCAAGTAGAAGATAATTTCGCCAATACTTTCCCCCACCTTAATCAAAATATATGAATGCCGTTATAGAATAATGATATTCGTTCACTTGTTATTTTGTTTATATTGTGATATTACACATATTTTAATAAATATAATTATTTTCACTTTTTTAGTATAATAATATATATATATATATTAGATATTATATATACCATAATGATACACTTTATATAATAACGATTAATTATGTAATTTCATAATTAAATTTAGTTTATTATTCTCGCTTGAGTTCCTCATTAAATTGAATCTATTTCACAAACAAAGTAAGTTGGAAGTCGTTTGCAGTTTCATCCAATAAAATTACAGTAGTTTTTGTAAGATTTCCCCCATTTTTACTAACAAGATTTTGTGCTGGCAAAACCTATAGAAATTATCGTGTGTTTAACTAATTAGTCAATATAATATTTACTTAGTTATATAATCTCAAATAAATATATAAGTATAAATAATATTATTTTTAAAATTTATTAGATTTATATACTTTGACAGTAGATTATTTATTATATTTAGCTATATAAATATACTTACTCAAATGCGACCTACTATTATATATGAAGTCTATAACTAATTTATATAAAACTGTAATGACACCATTAGTAATATTACTACTACGATATGAACTATAGTATATCGTATATTACTAAGACGTCATAGGCTTCCTATAAGGATATATATTTAAAATATATTGTCATTTTAAGATCATTATGTAAATATGTCAATATTAGAAAAACCAATTGCAATGACGATTACAAATATCAAATTGAACTAAGATTACTTGTTTTATAGCTCCAAGCATGTTTATAGATTCTTTGCCAATTTGTTGACCACTAGATAATACATCTTGAATGGAATAGAAGTCGTTGCTGGGTTTATTTTGAATGTGAGATAGTTCTGCATATACGTTAAGATCAGTACCCCTGTACAACTCTATTGACGATTTGTCTTCGGATATATTCAAATGATATTTTCTGTACAATTTATAAAGTTTTTTTTATATAAAATATAATTACTATATATATATATATATATATATATATATATATATATTGACTATCATTATATTATGTATATTTTATGCACTGAAAAATTAATAATAATATTAATTAGTATTCTATGAATTCACAAACCCCGGAGTAGATGGTCTAAACTTATCTTCTGTCCCATCATTAGCCTTCTCTTTCACAATCGGCGTCGTTATTTTTACTGAATAACCATAACAGTGTGAATAGTATACTATGTAAGTCATATAACACATCTCACCTATGTCCCCAATATTGAAAGTTTTCTCAATATTTTCAATATTTTGATCCGTACCCCAACATGTTGCATTAATTATGTCGATGGCTGAATCTCTCAGGGTAAAATTGAGCAGATGCTTCTGGGAATTGCCTGTTATACAAACTATGAGTTAACTTTATTAAAGTTAAATATTAATAATTATTTAAATAAAAGGATGCAATAAAAAGCTGTATCCTATACTTTAAACTATACATAAATGCTAACTTGATTTTGAAATAAATGATCTTGAATCTTCTTTTGCAACAATTAATCCAACTATGTACTAGATAGAATATTTTAAAACATAAATTCATTAAAAAAAGTTATCAACTTCGTTTATTTGAATTAAATATACTTTGCATTGTATAATATACACAATGAAGGTTATAGTTATTAATTGTGTTTTATGCTTATTAAATAATATATTAATATATATTACACTCATAAACTATAACTAATTCATGACTAACAAAATGTGTTGTAATTTGGTTTAATTCAGAAATTATACATCTTGTAGATAATTGATCATCAGGCCCTTGATTATTTTGCTTATAGTAGGGCGTATTTTGATTTTGATATGTTGAATCATTATTCCATGCCATTGTTTGTACCGATTATATGATTTAGTTTATAGATAAATTGATTTAGGTATTCGTATATTTAAAAAACAGACGATAAATTTATTAATTTAAATACAATACATATATATATATAAATCATGATACTAGATATCTATACATATTATGTATTTCTATTAGAAATTATAGTCGTTGTGAAGATTGACAGCAGGTGCGTCCTATGAGACAAGTAAATTATATAATTTTTTAAGCTATATTACGTTTTAAACATGAATGCTTGTTCAATTTTTTATATTAATTATAATATTTACCCATGAAATTATACAGGTAATTATTAGTAATTGTAATATAAGTTATATTAATTATATATTTTAGTTAACTTAATATTTTAAATATTTAATTATTTTTATAATAATTTATTTAATTATTATAAATTTTAATAAAAGTCTAATGCTAATTTCATGAGTATTACTATATTATTACTATATATTAATTAATATTATAATTTTATATTACTATTATTAATATTTCTATTATTCTACTTATGAAAAATGTATACATCAAATTAAATAAGTACTAGACTATATAGTTAATGATTATAATATGTATAAATATGTAATATCTTAATACTAATTCATTGCTTGTATTTATAACATATATTATATATTAAACTATTAAATTGAAATATTCTATTATATAATTGTAATATATTATATTAAATATTTGACAGCTATATTTTGTTAACAGTAATCCCTTAAATTCTTCGTAATGACGAATCATCATTAGGCTCAAAAGTAACTGATCACTCATGATTATATCCACTTTTTCAAACGTTTGTAAATTGTATATTCATATTCATATAATATTAATTTGATAAGATAAAACCAAAATTTGATGTATGTTATTAGGTAAATTAGTTAAGTCCATGTGTTTATATATAATATATATAATATAATGTATGTTCGACTGCGGAGCTGTATAAAACTAGAAATTCGATATAAAAGTAAATTATACTAAATAGTCATTTATAGATAAACAAGATAAACAACTACATATTTATCTTAGTTACTCATATAATTCTTTATATTTATATAAAATAATTCTTATTTTTGTATCAATTTTGTAATATTGTTTATTAATTACATAACTATACCTACTCACCGATTATAATTATATTATCATCGCAACTACATTATTAATTTCTGTAGTTATAAGTTTTATTTTAATATGAATGACTTTAACATATTTATATTTTTAATGTATGTTCTTATGTAATATTAGACTATTAGCGATGCGATTAATAAAACACCTACAGTGTTATTGTATTGCCATATTTAATATTTCTCTATTGAAGTGAATATCAATTACAATATATTTATTTAAAGATTTTTGTTTTGTAAAATGTTATGATTGTAAAGATGTTTTCAGTGTTTAGTTTTTATGCAAATTAAATGTGTTCTGCTTAATTTGATTAAATACTTGTTCTTCTATAGAATGTATCAACAATGCATGGAATGCTATTATTCCCACATATAACTGCTTTGATGGTACAATAGTTCTTGGGTAGACTTCCATGTAGTATTTCAGGATTTCTCTAGTCTCAAGTAAATAATCTCTCGTAACATAATCTATATAGTGGTTGATTATTCACCAGCTCTTGTAGAAACTGAAACATCATAACCGAGAGTGGTTTCGAAGGAATTGTGGGCTGTCTATAATTGGTAGTTATAAATTTATCTTCGCAAAATGTCCTGGTATGCGATGCAAGAACTCAACCGAATGTATTAAATAACATATAATACATAATACATAATACAATACAATACATATAATAACGAAAATTATGAATATTATACCATAATAGGTTACGAGAAGTATAAACAAGAGTAACTAGAGTTTATGTGAAAGGGAGTTTTCTTCATAATATGGAGAATCGTGGGGCAGGATTTTCTCCTGGTGATAAACTACCGCCTTCATTCGATCAAAATACAATAAGGTTTAAATTAGTAACTTTGGTTATTATTGATTTTAAAAATTAAATCTTTATTATCCCTCATTTCTTTTTCAACGTGAAGCCCATTATATAGATATCTTTAACATTATTATATCTTTAACAATTTGGTTTCAGAAATTATGAGGCTGCTTTGAAAACTATCGACCATGCGAGTACATCGGAGTCTTTAGGAAGCGAAGAGCCAATTCTCCGTGGCAAGAGGCGACGACGTTCGAGAGTGACTCCGGCTAGAGAAGAAGCTTTCAGACTTACATCAAAAATGGGTTCATTTATTTGCTCTAGATTTTTTACTTTCGTTATACTTTCGTTCTATCCGAGAGATTCATGGAATTATTAAAATTCATTGTAATATTTTACTGTTATATTAAATACGTGCAGATTCGCCAATCAGCAACAAATCTTCACCCAATAAATCGACCTTCAAGCCTCAATCTACAACCAGGGTTTCTTTAATCTTTATCATGCACGAGTCTAAATATATCAATATTTCAATTTAATAATCGAATCAATAATAGTGTATAATTAAATTCAAATATAATCTTATATGATATTATAAATCTTATAATTATACACTTATTTGATTAATTACATATGGTAGTAAACTAATCACCTCAGTACTTTAATTCAGTTCTTTAATTTCATTTAATTTCACAGTTGACTCGAGACTCCAGAGAAAAACCCGGGCACATCAAATCTCCCGTGAGTTATTACTTATACACTGCTTTTCATACGACCTATGACCTCGGTGCTCTGCCTCGCAATACATTTTAAACGCCGGCTACTCTAGAGGTACTCTAGGAGTACTTCTCACCACTACTTTGCCATACGTATTTATTTGTACCGAGATTATCAAGAAACAATACATACTCATCACACACGCAACACTCAGGCACCACATATCTATATTTACAGCCTAACGGATTATATATACTTTAGTAAACCTTATCTAACCTCGTAGTTTGCACTAACCACGTGACCTTCTAACGCTTTCTCCATTACTGTAATACGTAGCTAGAGCTAATCCAATACTAACCCCGCAATGCGTGCATGTGTGCCTTTAACACCGAAAAGCTTGCTGTGAGCGGCAGAACTGTTGCTGGCGTTTATTTTCCTTTCGTGAACTATGAAAGTGTTCAGGTTTTCAAAAGTTTTTGTTTTCTAACTTCTTATCGAAATCTTGCAATTTAATACCAATAATATTTAATGCCGTAGTGTTAATTTTAGTGTTAATATTAGTGTTATTATTAGTGTTAATATTAGTGTTAATATTAGTGTTAATATTAGTGTTAATATTAGTGTTAATATTAGTGTTAATATTAGTGTTAAAATTAGTGTTAATATTAGTGTTAATATTAGTGTTAATATTAGTGTTAAAATCACTGTTAATATTAGTGTTAAAATCAGTGTTAATATTAGTGTTAATATTAGTGTTAATATTAGTGTTAATATTAGTGTTAATATTAGTGTTAATATTAGTGTTAATATTAGTGTTAATATTAGTGTTAATATTAGTGTTAATATTAGTGTTAATATTAGTGTTAATATTAGTGTTAATATTAGTGTTAATATTAGTGTTAATATTAGTGTTAAAATCACTGTTAATATTTGTGTTAAAATCAGTGTTAATATTAGTGTTAATATTAGTGTTAATATTAGTGTTAATATTAGTGTTAATATTAGTGTTAATATTAGTGTTAATATTAGTGTTAATATTAGTGTTAATGTTAGTGTTAATATTAGTTTTAATATTAGTGTTAATATTAGTGTTAATATTAGTGTTAATGTTAGTGTTAATATTAGTGTTAATATTAGTGTTAAAATTAGTGTTAAAATCACTGTTAATATTAGTGTTAAAATCAGTGTTAATATTAGTGTTAATATTAGTGTTAATATTAGTGTTAATATTAGTGTTAATATTAGTGTTAATATTAGTGTTAATATTAGTGTTAATATTAGTGTTAATATTAGTGTTAATATTAGTGTTAATATTAGTTTTAATATTAGTGTTAATATTAGTGTTAATGTTAGTGTTAATATTAGTGTTAATATTAGTGTTAAAATTAGTGTTAATATTAGTGTTAATATTAGTGATAAATGTAATATTAATATTTGAGTTACTATTAGTGTTAATATTAGTGTTAATATTAGTGTTAATATTAGTGTTAATATTAGTGTTAATATTAGTGTTAAAATCAGTGTTAATATTAGTGTTAATATTAGTGTTAATATTAGTGTTAATATTAGTGTTAATATTAGTGTTAATATTAGTGTTAATATTAGTTTTAATATTAGTGTTAATATTAGTGTTAATGTTAGTGTTAATATTAGTGTTAATATTAGTGTTAAAATTAGTGTTAATATTAGTGTTAATATTAGTGATAAATGTAATATTAATATTAGAGTTACTATTAGTGTTAATATTAGTGTTAATATTAGTGTTAATATTAGTGTTAATATTAGTGTTAATATTAGTGTTAATATTAGTGTTAATATCAGTGTTAATATTAGTGTTAATATTAGTGTTAATATTAGTGTTAATATTAGTGATAAATGTAATATTAATATTAGAGTTACTATTAGTGTTAATATTAGTGTTAATATTAATGTTAATATTAGTGTTAATATTAGTGTTAATATTAGTGTTAATATTAGTGTTAATATTAGTGTTAATATTAGTGTTAATATTAGTGTTAATATTAGTGTTAATATTAGTGTTAATATTAGTGTTAATATTAGTGTTAATATTAGTGTTAATATTAGTGTTAATATTAGTGTTAATATTAGTGTTAATATTAGTGTTAATATTAGTGTTAATATTAGTGTTAATATTAGTGTTAATATTAGTGTTAATATTAGTGATAAATGTAATATTAATATTAGAGTTACTATTAGTGTTAATATTAGTGTTAATATTAGTGTTAATATTAGTGTTAATATTAGTGTTACTATTAGTGATAAATGTAATATTAATATTAGTGTTAATATTAGTGTTAATATTAGTGATAAATGTAATATTAATATTAGAGTTACTATTAGTGTTAATATTAGTGTTAATATTAGTGTTAATATTAGTGATAAATGTATTATTACTATTAGTGTTAATATTAGTGTTAATAGTAGACCATTGCTAGTAATAGTATGAACTATATAGTTATAATAAAAGTGATTTAACACTAATTTACTTATATTCAAGATGTCTACATTACTACATAAAATCTGCTAATCAAATCCTAACTATTAAAATCTGCATATAACAATATTTCTGCTTATATTAATCAAAACAATAGATATTTTCAAATTCTGTTGTATTTAAACAATCACAATTCATTAATTATTAACATTTCTTAGTTAGCATATTATTAGTAGAATACAATCTTTGCGTTGTAAATTGTGTTGTTGGTTGTATTTATATTAATATAATCAGTTTACTTTATATTAAATATAATCTTATAATGAACCAGGACAAAATCGCGGATTACATTTACAAGAATATCAAACACCGGGAATGTACTACCTACATGAAGAACGTAAAGAGATCCAAACAGTTGTTCAATTAGTAGATATTCCTATTGGCATTTCATCTCCTACTGGCATGTCATCTCCTACTGGCATGTCATCTCCTACTGGCATGTCATCTCCTACTGGCTGTCATCTCCTACTGGCATGTCATCTCCCACTGACGTGTCATCTCCTACTGGCATGTCATCTCTTACTGGCATGTCATCTCCTACTGGCATTTCATCTCCTACTGGCATGTCATCTCCTACTGACATGTCATCTCCTACTGACATGTCATCTCCTACTGACATGTCATCTCCTACTGACTGTCATCTCCTACTGGCATGTCATCTCCTACTGGCATGTCATATCCTACAGGCATGTCATCTCCTACTGGCATGTCATCTCCTACTGGCATGTCATCTCCTACTGGCATGTCATCTCCTACTTGCATGTCATCTCCTACAGGCATGTCATCTCCTACTGGCATGTCATCTCCTACTGGCATGTCATCTCCTACTGGCATGTCATCTCCTACTGGCATGTCATCTCCTACTGGCATGTCATCTCCTACTGGCATGTCATCTCCTACTGGCATGTCATCTCCTACTGGCATGTCATATCCTACAGGCATGTCATCTCCTACTGGCATGTCATCTCCTACTGGCATGTCATCTCCTACTGGCATGTCATCTCCTACTGGCATGTCATCTCCTACTGGCATGTCATATCCTACAGGCATGTCATCTCCTACTGGCATGTCATCTCCTACTGGCATGTCATCTCCTACTGGCATGTCATCTCCTACTGGCATGTCATCTCCTACTGGCATGTCATCTCCTACTGGCATGTCATCTCCTACTATTATGCCATCTCCTACTGGCATGTCATCTCCTACTGGCATGTCATCTCCTACTGGCATGTCATCTCCTACTGGCATGTCATCTCCTACTGGCATGTCATCTCCTACTGGCATGTCATCTCCTACTGGCATGTCATCTCCTACTGACTGTCATCTCCTACTGGCATGTCATCTCCTACTGGCATGTCATCTCCTACTGGCATGTCATATCCTACAGGCATGTCATCTCCTACTGGCATGTCATCTCCTACTGGCATGTCATCTCCTACTGGCATGTCATCTCCTACTGGCATGTCATCTCCTACTGGCATGCCATCTCCTACTGACATGTCATCTCCTACTATTATGCCATCTCCTACTGGCATGTCATCTCCTACTGGCATGTCATCTCCTACTGGCATGTCATCTCCTACTGGCATGTCATCTCCTACTGGCATGTCATCTCCTACTGGCATGTCATCTCCTACTGGCATGTCATCTCCTACTGGCATGTCATCTCCTACTGACTGTCATCTCCTACTGGCATGTCATCTCCTACTGGCATGTCATCTCCTACTGGCATGTCATCTCTCATGGAATGTCATCTCCTACTGACATGCCATCTCCTACAGGCTGTCATCTCCTACTGGCATGTCATCTCCTACTGGCATGTCATCTCCTACTGGCATGTCATCTCCTACTGGCATGTCATCTCCTACTGGCATGTCATCTCCTACTGGCATGTCATCTCCTACTGGCATGTCATCTCCTACTGACATGTCATCTCCTACTGGCATGTCATCTCCTACTGGCATGTCATCTCTCATGGAATGTCATCTCCTACTGACATGTCATCTCCTACAGGCTGTCATCTCCTACTGACATGTCATCTCCTACTGGCATGTCATCTCCTACTGGCATGTCATCTCTCATGGAATGTCATCTCCTACTGACATGTCATCTCCTACAGGCTGTCATCTCCTACTGGCATGTCATCTCCTCCTGGCATGTCATCTCCTACTGGCTGTCATCTCCTACTGGCATGTCATCTCCTACTGGCATGTCATCTCCTACTGGCATGTCATCTCCTACTGGCATGTCATATCCTACAGGCATGTCATCTCCTACTGGCATGTCATCTCCTACTGGCATGTCATCTCCTACTGGCTGTCATATCCTACTGGCATGTCATATCCTATAGGCATGTCATCTCCTACTGTCATGTCATCTCCTACTGGCATGTCATCTCCTACTGGCATGTCATCTCCTACTGGCATGTCATCTCCTACTGGCATGTCATCTCCTACTGGCATGTCATCTCCTACTGGCTGTCATCTCCTACTGGCATGTCATCTCCCACTGACATGTCATCTCCTACTGGCATGTCATCTCTTACTGGCATGTCATCTCCTACTGGCATTTCATCTCCTACTGGCATGTCATCTCCTACTGGCATGTCATCTCCTACTGACATGTCATCTCCTACTGGCTGTCATCTCCTACTGGCTGTCATCTCCTACTGGCATGTCATCTCCTACTGGCATGTCATCTCTTACTGGCATGTCATCTCCTACTGGCATTTCATCTCCTACTGGCATATCATCATCTACTGACATGTCATCTCCTACTGACATGTCATCTCCTACTGGCATGTCATCTCCTACTGGCATGTCATCTCCTACTGGCATGTCATCTCTTACTGGCATGTCATCTCCTACTGGCATTTCATCTCCTACTGGCATGTCATCTCCTACTGACATGTCATCTCCTACTGACATGTCATCTCCTACTGACATGTCATCTCCTACTGGCATGTCATCTCCTACTGGCATGTCATCTCCTACTGGCATGCCATCTCCTACTGGCATGTCATCACTCATGGAATGTCATCTCCTACTGACATGTCATCTCCTACAGGCTGTCATCTCCTACTGGCATGTCATCTCCTACTGGCATGTCATCTCCTACTGGCTGTCATCTCCTACTGGCATGTCATCTCCTACTGGCATGTCATCTCTTACTGACTGTCATCTCCTACTGGCATGTCATATCCTACAGGCATGTCATCTCCTACTGGCATGTCATCTCCTACTGATATGTCATCTCCTACTGGCATGTCATATCCTACAGGCATGTCATCTCCTACTGGCATGTCATATCCTACAGGCATGTCATCTCCTACTGATATGTCATCTCCTACTATTATGTCATCTCCTACTATTATGTCATCTCCTACTGGCATGTCATCTCCTACTGGCTGTCATCTCCTACTGGCATGTCATCTCCTACTGACATGTCATCTCCTACTGATATGTCATCTCCTACTATTATGTCATCTCCTACTATTATGTCATCTCCTACTGGCATGTCATCTCCTACTGGCTGTCATCTCCTACTGGCATGTCATCTCCTACTGGCTGTCATCTCCTACTGATATGTCATCTCCTACTATTATGTCATCTCCTACTATTATGTCATCTCCTACTGACATGTCATCTCCTACTGGCATGTCATCTCCTACTGGCATGTCATCTCCTACTGGCATGTCATCTCTTACTGGCATGTCATCTCCTACTGGCATTTCATCTCCTACTGGCATGTCATCTCCTACTGACATGTCATCTCCTACTGACATGTCATCTCCTACTGACATGTCATCTCCTACTGGCATGTCATCTCCTACTGGCATGTCATCTCCTACTGGCATGCCATCTCCTACTGGCATGTCATCACTCATGGAATGTCATCTCCTACTGACATGTCATCTCCTACAGGCTGTCATCTCCTACTGGCATGTCATCTCCTACTGGCATGTCATCTCCTACTGGCTGTCATCTCCTACTGGCATGTCATCTCCTACTGGCATGTCATCTCTTACTGACTGTCATCTCCTACTGGCATGTCATATCCTACAGGCATGTCATCTCCTACTGGCATGTCATCTCCTACTGATATGTCATCTCCTACTGGCATGTCATATCCTACAGGCATGTCATCTCCTACTGGCATGTCATCTCCTACTGGCATGTCATATCCTACAGGCATGTCATCTCCTACTGATATGTCATCTCCTACTATTATGTCATCTCCTACTATTATGTCATATCCTACAGGCATGTCATCTCCTACTGGCATGTCATCTCCTACTGGCATGTCATCTCCTACTGGCATGTCATATCCTACTGACATGTCATCTCCTACTGATATGTCATCTCCTACTATTATGTCATCTCCTACTATTATGTCATCTCCTACTGGCATGTCATCTCCTACTGGCTGTCATCTCCTACTGGCATGTCATCTCCTACTGGCTGTCATCTCCTACTGATATGTCATCTCCTACTATTATGTCATCTCCTACTATTATGTCATCTCCTACTGGCATGTCATCTCCTACTGGCTGTCATCTCCTACTGGCATGTCATCTCCTACTGGCTGTCATCTCCTACTGGCATGTCATCTCCTACTGACATGTCATCTCCTACTGGCATGTCATCTCCTACTGGCATGTCATCTCCTACTGCCATGTCATCTCCTACTGGTATGTCATCTCCTACTGGCATGTCATCTCCTACTGGCATGTCATCTCCTACTGGCATGTCATCTCCTACTGACATGTCATCTCCTACTGGCATGTCATCTCCTACTGGCTGTCATCTCCTACTGGCATGTCATCTCCTACTATTATGTCATCTCCTACTGACATGTCATCTCCTACTGGCATGTCATCTCCTACTGGCATGTCATCTCCCACTGACATGTCATCTCCTACTGACATGTCATCTCCTACTGGCATGTCATCTCCTACTGGCATGTCATCTCCTACTGACATGTCATCTCCTACTGATATGTCATCTCCTACTGGCATGTCATCTCCTACTGACATGTCATCTCCTACTGGCATGTCATCTCCTACTGGCATGTCATCTCCTACTGGCATGTCATCTCCTACTGACTGTCATCTCATACTGGCATATCATCTCTTACTGGCATGTCATCTCCTACTGGCATGTCATCTCCTACTGATATGACATCTCCTACTGGCATGTCATCTCCTACTGGCATGTTATCTCCTACTGGCATGTCATCTCTTACTGAAATGTCATCTCCTACTGGCATGTCATCTCCTACTGGCATGTCATCTCCTACCGGCATGTCATCTCCTACTGACATGTCATCTCCTACTGGCATGTCATCTCTCACTGGCATGTCATCTCCTACTGACATGTCATCTCACACTGTCATGTCATCTCCCACTGATGTGTCATCTCCTACTTTTATGTCATTAGCTCCTCGGGGACTATATTAATTGTCTACCGAAACGTTATTTTATAAGATTTATCTACGCAGCGCATCTCTTTAAAGGCGTTCTCTCGACTAGCGAAGTGTTTGGTAAGTCTACGGGGCAGAGCTGCCCTGGATGCCATTAGATCCACCTCCACCCCGCAGTCTCCACTTGAAAGTAGAATAGCGAAATATATCAACGCGTACTTTACGCCCGAGTCAACACCGGCAGCACCGACGTTTGCCATTGCGGTCGAGAACACCTCTGGCACCTGGATCGAGGCATCGACACCGACGACGATATCGAGATGTGGACCAAGGAGCAGTGTACCCGAGAAATCCTGCCCACGTGTTTCGGTACGATACGCTTTTCCGGTTTCGGTCAAGAGACTTCTCGAACAGCTCCGGTTTGACAAATTCACTGCCTCGGATTGCTTCCCGGTGTCATTTTATCTTGTCATATCTTCGCGTCCTTTCCTGTCAAGTATTCCCGTCATATTCTAGCATCATATCATTGCGTTATAATACTGAATTATGTCATCGAGTTGTCCTCAAGTAATGTCCTCGAGTTGTCCTCGAGTCTTGTTTTCGTGTTATGTCCTTAAGTCATGTCCTCAAGTCTTGAACTCGTTTTATGTCCTTAAGTCATGTCCCCAAGTCTTGAACTCGCGTTATGTCCTTAAGTCATGTCCTCAAGTCTTGAACTCGTTTTATGTCCTTAAGTCATGTCCTCAAGTCTTGAACTCGTGTTATGTCCTTAAGTCATGTCCTCAAGTCTTGAACTCGCTTGCCTTGACTAACTACATACTGCAACTAACGCTCTTACTTCATTATCTATTTGAATATCATCTCTCTATTACACCCCATTACATCCGCTACACTGCAAAACATATCGTGACACTAATTGTGACATATTTTATGACACTCATCGTGACACTAATATCAATACTTATCTTGACACGCTGCAGACAACCACTACTCGTTTTGTAAACCGACACTACTTTCCATGACCCCATCCATCCTCCGTGACCTCATGACCCCGCGCAGTACGTCAGAATTTCGTCCGACACCTCAATGGAAACTATATGGACTCTGCTCATCGACTTCTGGAAACTACCGCAACCTAAACTCATCGTGTCCGTCACGGGAGGAGCTAAGAAGATTTTCATGAAGTCTCGACTCAAGGAGAGTTTCAAACGAGGACTAGTGAAAGCCGCCACCTCAACCGGTCAGTTTATGAGGCACCGGGGATCAGGCTTCACGAGAGATTGGTAACGGACTTTAGGGGTCACGAGAGATTAGTAATGGACTCTAGGGGTCACGAGTGATTAGTAATGGACTCTAGGGGTCACTAGTGATTAGTAACGGACTCTAGGGGTCACGAGGGATTAGTATCGGACTCTAGGGGTCACGAGTGATTAGTAACGGACTCTAGGGGTCACGAGGGATTAGTATCGGACTCTAGGGGTCACGAGTGATTAGTAACGGACTTTGGGTGTCACGAGGGGCTAGTAACGGACTTTGGGTGTCATGAGGGGCTAGTAATAGACTTTAGGTGTTACGAGGGATTAGTAACGGACTTTAGGGGTCACGATGGGTTAGTAACGGACTTTAGGGGTTACGAGGGATTAGTAATGATCGTGAACGTGTATTACACGCGGTTAGGTGCTTGTAGCTATAACGGGTTAGCGGTGCTTACGAGTGGTCCAGGACCCAATGGAGTAGAAAAAGCCAATTCTGTTTTATACAGAATTGTTAGAATTTATAAAACAGCTATCACCTCGACGATGTGAATTGTTTCTTTGTTCATTTGTTGGGGTTCATTTCCTAATCCTCGCCTTGCTTAACATTACTTCAACTCAATAAATCTTTAACTCCTCCCATCTCCTCCAATCTCATCATATCCCCTATAATCTCCTCCTATCTCCTCCTATATCCTCCTATCTCATCTTATCTCCTCTTATCTCCTCATATTTCCTCATATCCCTCTATCTATTCATATCTCCTCATATATCCTCCCATCTCCTCCAATCTCCTCCAATCTCCTTCTATCTCCTCCTATCTCCTCATATATCCTCTTATCTCCTCCTATCTCCTACTATCTCCTTATTTATTCTCCTATATCCTCCTATCTCCTCACACCTCCCCCTATCTCCTCCTATCTCCTCCTATCTCCTCCTATATCCTCCTATCTCTGCCTCATCACAGGGGCGTGGATAGTGACTGGAGGTACTAGTGCTGGAGTTATGTCATTTGTGGGTGAAGCCATTCGCGATTACCAACTGACCACTGGGGCTTCCGACCAGAACGTTATTGCTCTGGGCATCGCTACGTGGGGCATCTTAGATAACAAAGAATGTCTGGAGTCTGAGACAGTTAGATATGCCGCCAAGACACGCCTCCACGACACGCCCCTATCTTAACGGCTACCGCTTATACGACCCTCTTACACCCCTCTTACCCACACATCCCACCTTACCCTATCTAACACCCCTCTTACCCCTGTTACCCTCTCTTACCACTCTTATCCCTCTTACCCCATCTGACCCCAGCTTACCCCCTCTTACCCCATATTACCCTCTCTTAACCCTCTTACCCCATCTTACCCTCTATTAACCCTCTTACCCCTCTTACCCCTCTTACCCCTCTCACCCCTCTTACCCCTATTACCCCTCTTACCCTCTCTTACCCTCTATTACCCTCTCTTATCCCCTCTTACCCTCTCTTACCACCTATTACCCCTCTTGACATTCCAACGACACTTTAACGACATTCCAACGACATTCCAACGACATTCCAACGACATTCCAACGACATTCCAACGACATTCCACAATACTCCCACTCTACTCCCACACTACTCCCACACTACTCCCACACTACTCCCACAATACTCCCACACTACTCCCACACTACTCCCACACTACTCGCACACTACTCCCACACTACTCGCACACTACTCCCACAATACTCCCACTCTACTCCCACACTACTCCCACACTACTCCCACACTACTCCCACACTACTCCCACACTACTCCCACACTACTCCCATACTACTCCCACACTACTCCCACACTCAATATACCAAATATATCTATATTTCCCTAAACCTTAACCGTGCCCTAACCCAGTACTCCGGGGCTTTCCCCGCTACCTACAATATTGAAGATCTATCTCCATCTAACATTCGTGGAATTTCGCCGCTTGACCACAATCATACTCATTTCATCCTTGTGGACAATGGTCAGTCTTTCACATATCTGGCAGACATCTTCAATTGCAAACATTTTCTAAGTAAACTAAAATTATAATATTCACTTACAAATAATGAAATCTGTTTATTAAAAATTCTCAAAATATTTTTTTCTCTTTTGATCTCTTTTTATATTTCTACCTTTTTATATCTCTTTATCTCTTTATCTCTTTATCTCTATATACCTCTTTATATATCTCTATATATCTGTATCTCTTTATCTCTTTATCTCTTTAGCTCTATATACCTCTTTATATATCTCTATATCTCTATATCTCTCTTTGTCTCTTTATCTCTTTATCTATATATACCTCTCTATACCTCTCTTTATCTCTCTATACCTCTCTATACCTCTCTCTATCTCTCTATATCTCTCTATATACCTCTCTATATATCTCTCTATACCTCTGTATACCTATCACCAGAACAATGAGTACATTTTAATAATAACTAGTTGGCAGAACTGTTGTTGTTTTGTGTGAATTTCGTTATCAATCATTGTTACGTAATCATTGCAGGTGTCGAAAAGCAATTCGGAGCAGAAATTCAATTTCGCACAGACTTGGAGAAGTTCATCTCGGAGGTCATGGAGACAGGAGTAGATCAATCTCAAAGTAAGTTATTTGGTGACGAGAGTTTGTGGTGCAATTATTATATAACATGTTAAAATTCAATCTTTTCAAGTATAAATTATTATAATTATTATAATATATAACGTAACGAACATATCCTTGATTGTAAGATTAGTAATCTCGCCAAAAACTTAATTATCTTCCTTACGCTGCGATAACTCTACTTTGTTCTCTTTAACCCCACCCGTACCCCACCCAAACCCCACCCGTACCCCACCCATACCCCACCCGTACCCCACCCGTACCCCACCCGTACCCCACCCGTACCCCACCCGTACCCCACCCGTACCCCACCCGTACCCCACCCGTACCCCACCCGTACCCCACTCGTACCCCACCCGTACCCCACCCGTACCCCACCAGTACCCACCCTAACCCCACTCGTACCCCACCCGTACCCCACCCGTACCCCACCCGTACCCCACCCGTACCCCACCCGCACCCCACCCAAACCCCACCCGTACCCCACCCAAACCCCACTCGTACCCCACCCTAACCCCACCCTAACCCCACCCTAACCCCACTCGTACCCCAGGTGTTAACGTACCCGTGGTGATGTTGGTGCTGGAGGGAGGCGTGAACACTTTGCTAACGGTTGCCGAGGCAACGGAGAAACGGACCCCGGTAGTGGTGATTAGTGGGTCCGGTAGGGCCGCCGACCTCATCGCCTGGTGTTACAACCACATCAAGTACCACAAGTTCGTACTCCCAGTTAACCCCACTTAGTACTTTTTTTTTACTATAAGTATTTACCACGCGGTAATACTAAATAGAAGTAAATATGTAAGTACATGGGGTACTATAATATTTAACTTAAACAAAGTTGCATGTCGAATTTGGTACTAATTGAGTACTACAAAGTTTATTGAGTTGTTCTTATTACGTACTTATCGAGTATCTATCATAAGTAACCATACATAATTAGGATAAAGTAAATAATTTTAATAGTAATTGAATGGAAATTATATTATTATAAAAAACACTTTTATAATATTTGTGACAAATTCTTTTAAGAAATGTAAACATTTTATAAAAGTTTATAAATTCATTTCTGTAGTATTTATGTTTTAACTGCTTCTATGAGGTAAAGGTTAAAGTGCAGGTCACCAATTCATAATTCAACTGTTATATTCTCTTGCCAGACTTATAAAGGATTCTTAATGTACTGAAGGGTTGAATTAAAGCCTTTTTTCGTAAAATCAGAACATCTTACAAGAAAGGCCTCGGAGAGATTTTGGTATTTCTTGTAATAGTTTTAAGTATCCGGTATGTGGCGAGAGAACCTCAATAAATGTAGCAACATTGAAATTAAATAGACTTAGATACAAGTTTTAAATGATTTATATTTCCATTAAATTCAATAATGTAACCATATTACATAAATATGAATACAATTAAATAAATTATTTAAAATTGTTTTAAAATACATTTTTTTAAACAAATCTCTATTACTTGGTAATATAAACGGCGTCAGAAAATGAGGGCTTTTCATATATGAAGAATTAATCTTAATACAATAATTTTGATGCAGATTCAAATTACTTGCTACGCCTGGGAATACATTGACACCCATGATTATTTACTTATTAGCAACGAAGATGAAATTTGCAAGTTTTCGGCCGAACTGGAAGCTAGCTTCAAACACCAAACTGAGATTATGATGGACTGGTCGAATTTCTCTGATGCTTCGAAACTTTTGAAAATAAATGAATGCGTTCAATCAATTAAAAGAATTCTTAACAAAAGGGAATTAGTTAGTTATGAAAACTAAAATTTAAAATATAAAAGTTATCTAAGAAATATATAAATTTTAAATAGCTTGGTTTGATTTCTGGATTTACAATATAAATAATCATTTATAAAAGTTATGAAATTCATTTATTGTTTATGCTGGAAGGTAAGCATTAATAAGCATTAATATAGCATTTGTGAAGATATTTTAGTATATATTACTTTACATCAAATCTTTATTGAAAACTATATATTGAAACTTAATTTAAAATCAAATTTCTAATGCACGGGCAACTGACATTAAACCACAACTTATATTTATATCTTGCGCTATTGTAATCTATAATTCTTCTCAAGGTGACTATATTTGCATTGGACGATGTCGATACAACCGACGAGATTGATTATGCAATGCTATATGCACTATTGAAAGGTTCCACGGCTAAATATTATAACTTGCTAATAGATTATTAACAATACGCGGAATAATGCCTCACGTGATTATTATCAAATTCAAATCACTTTATATTTCCGTAAACTTTCTTTCGCCACATTTCTATCTCGGTCTCGTCTGCGCAGCTAATAAATCCGAAATGAGATCTCAGTTGAACTTGGCGTTGGCTTGGAATAGGTGCGACGTCGCGAGATCCAACATATTCATTATGGAGAACAGAACGCAATGGCAGGTTGCGACGTCTGTTTGGAGGATTTTCTAAAACTTAACGATTTAGAAAATAAATGCAAATAATTAAGTGATTGACAAAAAGAGTCAATAAAACAATAGAATACCTTGTAATTATAGCGCGATATGTAATTATATCGCGATATGTAATTATATCGCAATATGTAATTATATCGCAATATGTAATTATATCGCGATATGTAATTACATCGCAAGATGTAATTATATCGCGATATGTAATTACATCGCAAGATGTAATTATATCGCAACACCTAAGACGTAGGCTATACTTTGCTTGTACAAAAAAGGAACTTCTCATTCTCACCTCAGAACATTGACCTCGAAGGAGTGATGTTTACCGCATTGGTTCAAGATCGTGTTGATTTCGTGAAACTTTTTATCGACAACGGAGTCGACTTGACCCGTTTTCTGACCATCCGACGTCTACACGGACTTTACGAGGAGGTCGTTACATGTTCAATTTGTATTCAATTCATGTTTAGCTTGTGTTAACTACACATTAAACTCGCGTTGAACTCGTGTTGAACTCGCGTTGAACTCGCGTTGAACTCGTGTTGAACTCGCGTTGAACTCTTATTGAACATGTGTTGAACTCTTGTTGAACTCGTGTTGAACTCGTGTTGAACTCTTATTGAACTCTTGTTGAACTCTTGTTGAACTCTTGTTGAACTCTTGTTGAACTCTTGTTGAACTCGCGTTGAACTCGCGTTGAACTCGCGTTGAACTCGCGTTGAACTCTTGTTGAACTCGCGTTGAACTCGTGTTGAACTCGTGTTGAACTCTTGTTGAACTCTTGTTGAACTCTTGTTGAACTCTTGTTGAACTCGTGTTGAACTCTTGTTGAACTCTTGTTGAACTCTTGTTGAACTCTTGTTGAACTCTTGTTGAACTCGCGTTGAACTCGCGTTGAACTCGCGTTGAACTCGCGTTGAACTCGCGTTGAACTCGCGTTGAACTCTCGTTGAACTCGGGTTGAACTCGTGTTGAACTCGTGTTAAACTCGTGTTGAACTCGTGTTGAACTCGTGTTGAACTCTTGTTGAACTCTTGTTGAACTCTTGTTGAACTCTTGTTGAACTCTTGTTGAACTCGCGTTAAACTCGCGTTGAACTCGCGTTGAACTCGCGTTGAACTCGCGTTGAACTCGCGTTGAACTCGCGTTGAACTCGCGTTGAACTCGCGTTGAACTCGTGTTGAACTCGGGTTGAACTCGTGTTGAACTCGTGTTAAACTCGTGTTGAACTCGTGTTGAACTCGTGTTGAACTCTTGTTGAACTCTTGTTGAACTCTTGTTGAACTCTTGTTGAACTCGTGTTGAACTCGCGTTGAACTCGCGTTGAACTCGCGTTGAACTCGCGTTGAACTCGCGTTGAACTCGCGTTGAACTCGTGTTGAACTCTTGTTGAACTCTTGTTGAACTCGTGTTGAACTCGTGTTGAACTCGTGTTGAACTCGTGTTGAACTCGTGTTGAACTCGTGTTGAACTCGTGTTGAACTCGTGTTGAACTCGTGTTGAACTCGTGTTGAACTCTTGTTGAAATCTTGTTGAACTCGTGTTGAACTCGTGATGAACTCGTGTTGAACTCGCGTTGAACTCTATTTGAACTCGTATTGAACTCGTGTTGAACTCGTGTTGAACTCTTGTTGAATTCGTTTTAAAATTGTGTTGACTTTTTGATCAAATTGTATTGAATTTGTATTTAATGTCAATCTTGCTATAATCTTGCTATAATGCCATACATTTAGGTGTTGAACGACCATTACTCTGGTACTAGTGCTGATCTACTTGCCAATATCCTGGAACAAATTCAGGTAATAATAGCAATAACTATAAAACTCTGATCAATTCTATTGTTGTAAGTATTTAATCTGTCACGATAATCAGTTTTTAAATATTTTATTTTGTAAATTCCCCAACATGAAATTTCGTATATATTTTATTTTCACATATTTGTTTTTAATTTAAATCACGTTATCAGCATTAAAGTGTTTTCAATTGTTTGAATACAATACAATCGCACATTTGTACTGGTAGATTTATAACACATTACAGATGCATTATAGAATTTATTGAATAATGTTATATTTTCAACTATTCTAAAATTCCTCGATTTAAACGGTAATGAGAAATAGTAAAACTTAAATTATACTACAAAGTTTACATGGTCCGACTATTTCTGTTGTCGTCATGGCAACAGCGACAATGGAAACTTATTGACGACCATCGGTCACGTGATCAGTTCTATGGTCGGTGACCAGTTCAAGAACCCTTACCAAGGTACAGTCGCCAACAATGCCCGCGAATAAATATTGTCTCGATTTAATATTCGATGTTTAGTTTACGATATTAATGCCCACTTCTAGATTCGTTGGTGATTTATTTTCCTACATGATCCACAGGTGAAACTTTTAAAGTTAGAGATTGGAGTCGCGATACATGTTTGTCATCTCTAAATAAAAGTTAGTTCAGACGTTAATGTCGAATTATACCCGCAATTCATTTCCGATTGGAAATCTCTACGAAGCATTGTTCACCCCTTGGTACTCGATTGTCTGTCTATTGTAATCGTATCATCCGACCAGAAAGTTATATTCACCCAAAAAAGTATCTTTATCCTTTACCCATGTACTGGGAAACGGTCGCTTTGTTACCATCCGTGACCTTGACCCCGACCCCTAATGCAGCCAGCACAAGACGGTCGGGTCGAACTCAACTGACCTCATTAGTGACGGCGGCTACTTATGATTTCGAACATCCGGAGAGGGAGCTCTTCATTTGGTCTCTGTTGTTCAATAGACGCGCTCTAGCTCAACTGTTCTGGCGTCTGGGACAAGATCACATAGGGGGAGCTCTACTCGCTTGCGCCATCCTAAAGGCACAATCTAGACAGGTTCTTTGTTTCCTCCCTCATCCTGCCATACTCTTCCATCCCTTCTTCTTTCCATCTCTCCCTCCATCCCTCCTTTATCCCTCCTTCCATCGCTCATTACATCCTTCCCTCCGCGCCAACTTACACTCCCTTGTATTCTCAGGCCAATAGAGAAGAAGAGACTGACCTCGCCAATGATATGATAAACCATGCAGCTGAATACGAGGAACATTCAATTGGAGTTCTCAATGAATGTTATAGGAGAGACAAGAATTTATCTCACAAGCTCATGGTAGGTATCTACGATTTCGATTATAACCAATTGTCCAAATAAGCTAAACAATTCTTGTTACGGACGACAATTAAAATGATTATCGCAAGTCTAAATACGTGTTCCTTTATTCTATTATGAATCGTAAGCCGTTTGTGGAGTTTTAATTAATTGAATTTTGAGGTTCGCGAGTTACCTAGTTGGACTGGAACTGTATTTTCAATGGCGGATCTTGCAAACGAAATGGGTTTCATGGGTCACTCTTGCTGTCAAACGAAACTCAACAAAATATGGAAAGGCAAGATGGCTTTGTATACATCTTCTTGGAAGGTCATTAGACCAGCTTAACAACTTATGTAAATATAATTTATTAAAGTTTTTCATAATTCTAGTTAAATATGCTTTTTTATTGACATATTTTGATTACATTTTGTTAACACTTTCATGTAAATCATAATAAATTATAATTTATTAATTATATTTTGTTTTTCAAGATCTTGATTTCGTTATTTCTGCCATTTATCATTCCTTTGATAAAATTTTCTTCGATTGAATTTTCTGGTTCAAAGTTCATTTCGACGAAAAAAGAAAATAATAAAATCATATCTCAGGTAAATTACCGTAAATTATCGTAAACATGGCAATTTAATTAATAAGGTTTAATTCCGTTATCTTACCAGCGCTATATCATAAATAATTTAACCTCTCACCCAATAACTTACTTATTTTCTATCTCTTACTTCCTGATATTAACACCTCCAACCAACTTACCCACGATCTCTTCATTTCCCATTCTTCACATCTAACCTCATCGATTCCACTATTATTTCCTCCGTCTCATCACCTCGAAAGCCTCCCACGCCTTATCGTCTGCTCATCGGTGTCTTCGCCTCCCGCCTTCCGCTTCTAGACCGACAACTTGACGACGTCCAGGAAACGAGGAACGTTGCGACAAAAACTGCGCACTAAACTGTACAGCGTTCGCTTCACGCTCTGTCGACCACGAGAAACCGAAGACACCATCGCCTTCCCCTTGGCGTTCTACTACTTTCAGACTGCGCCCGTGGTGAAATTCTGCTACCACACCGTTAGCAATACCACGCCGCATTCAACTGTTTAACTGACTGATTCGATAACTTATTAATGTATTTATACACTCACACACCCACTCACTCACTCACCCACTCCTTCACTCACTCACTCACTCACCCACTCCTTCACTCACCCACTCACTCACTCACTCACTCACTCACTCACTCACCCTCTCACCCACTCACCCGCTCACTCACTCACTCACTCACTCACTCACTCACTCACCCACTCCTTCACTCACCCACTCCTTCACTCACTCACTCACTCACCCACTCACTCACCCACTCACACACCCACTCACCCACTCACTCACTCACTCAATCACTCACTCACCCACCCACTCACTCACTCACTCACTCACTCACACACCCACTCATCCACTCACTCACCAACCCACTCACTCACTCACTTATTCCCCGAATTCCAATTGTTTTCAGCTCTCCTACGTATTGTTCCTTGGTTTGTACAGCTACTTTGTACTTACACAACTCCGCCCCATATCTAAACCGAACACTCCACCCCGCTGCGAGTTAATTTTGTGGATCTGGGTCGGATCTATGATCGTCGAGGAGTTTCGACAGGTTCGTCAAAACTATCCTCGCCCCCGACACCGACGATCTAGAGGACGAGTTGATTGTCTCTTATCTAGATCTCTTCTTACAATGCTCTTAATTCGTACTTTCGAATCACACTCCTTTCATTATACACTGTACATTGTACATTGCACACTGTACACTGCACATTGTACATTGTACATTGTACATTGTACATTGTACAGTGTACACTGTACAAAGTAGACGCGCTATTTATAGACAACGTTATTGGGACTTATCCGATATTTTTCATTTTGACGACAATTTACATTTTTGCATTATACCGCCAATAAATGAATTCTAATCTTTTTCGCCGTACTTTTAAAACACGTATTTTAATTAATACTTTACAAAGTAGTAATTTTCCATGTGCCATAAAGTTTGAGTATTTCATACAAGTACTTCACTCTATATTACTATACTCGCGCCGTTCGCTATATCCATACAAATACGTTGAGTAACGTATTTGTCCACCTAACAATACGTATTCCCTTTGTTTCAGTTAGTTTTCCCTAACTCACTTTCAGATCATGACTCGCGAACACTGCTCCTTTCTACACAAGTTCGAAAGTTACTACGCGAGTATCTGGAACAGATTCGACATGTTGGCTCATTCTTTGTTCATGGTGTCGGTGGTCAGCAGGATGTTGGTGTTTGACCACCACTTCCACTGGCCCCGCATGGCCTACTGCCTCACCCTCTCCATGTACTATATACGGTCAGCGCAGGGCAGATGTTTCTATTGTTTGAGAACTATTGTGTAACCGTTTTATGATATAATGGAAAATGCGCATTTTTATCTTATTTTGTAATTTCGCAGATTCATGCAGGCTTTCTTCGTAGAAAAGAACATCGGGCCAAAGGTCATCATGGTCAGGCGTATGGTTGGTAATGTACCTAATAATATTTACTTCAGAGTATAATATAATAAATGTACCTAATAATATTTACTTCAGAGTATAATACCATAAATGTACCTAATAATATTTACTTCAGAGTATAATACCATAAATGTACCTAATAATATTTACTTTAAAGTATAATACCTTAAATGTACCTAATAATATTTACTTTAAAGTATAATACCTTAAATGTACCTAATAATATTTACTTCAGAGTATAATACCATAAATGTACCTAATAATATTTACTTCAGAGTATAATACCATAAATGTACCTAATAATATTTACTTTAAAGTATAATAACTTAAAGGTACCTAATAATATTTACTTTAAAGTATAATACCTTAAATGTACCTAATAATATTTACTTCAGAGTATAATACCATAAATGTACCTAATAATATTTACTTCAGAGTATAATACCATAAATGTACCTAATAATATTTACTTTAAAGTATAATACCTTAAATGTACATAATAATATTTACTTCAGAGTATAATACAATAAATATACCTAATAATATTTACTTCAGAGTATAATACCATAAATGTACCTAATAATATTTACTTCAGAGTATAATACCATAAATGTACCTAATATATTTCATAGGTTAATAATATACACATAAAGAATTATTTATATACATTATTTACATTATCACGTTAGTGTTCAAATAAATAAATAATAAATTAATTCCAAGTTTGTACTCTTTCATAACAATGCAAATAGCAAATTATATCATAATTTATATATAATATACATTTATAAATATATTTATATATAATATACAAATATATATATATATATATATATATTTATATATATATATTTATATTTATATATATATCTATATATTTATATATATACTTGAATTTATATTTATATAATGATTTCGTGGATTCCCTTTTCCTGTTTAATTCTCAATTGTCTGTAACACTCAATTTGTACTTTCTTTCCAACAGCTGACTGATATCATGTTTTTCATTGCAATATTACTGGTGTTCATAGCTTCTTATAGCGTTTCCTCCCAGGCACTCAGGTTGTGAATCAGTTTTAATATTTATGGTAGTTTTCAATTATTATAATGCGTTTAGAATATTATCTCTTTAAAATATTAATTATGATAAAGTTATTATTTGTCTGCCTTTTGTATAGCTAATATTCCTCATCCTCCCTAACAACTCACCTTTCCTAACAACTCACCTTCCCTAACAACTCACCCTCCCTAACAACTCACCTTCCCTAACAACTCACCTTCCCTAACAACTCACCTTCCCTAACAACTCACCTTCCCTAACAACTCACCTTCCCTAACAACTCACCTTCCCTAACATCTCACCCTCCCTAACAACTCACCTTCCCTAACAACTCACCTTCCCTAACAACTCACCTTCCCTAACATCTCACCCTCCCTAACAACTCACCTTCCCTAACAACTCACCTTCCCTAACAACTCACCCTCCCTAACAACTCACCTTCCCTAACAACTCACCTTCCCTAACAACTCACCTTCCCTAACAACTCACCTTCCCTAACAACTCACCTTCCCTAACAACTCACCTTCCCTAACAACTCACCTTCCCTAACATCTCACCCTCCCTAACAACTCACCTTCCCTAACAACTCACCTTCCCTAACAACTCACCTTCCCTAACATCTCACCCTCCCTAACAACTCACCTTCCCTAACAACTCACCTTCCCTAACAACTCACCCTCCCTAACAACTCACCTTCCCTAACAACTCACCTTCCCTAACAACTCACCTTCCCTAACAACTCACCTTCCCTAACAACTCACCTTCCCTAACAACTCACCTTCCCTAACAACTCACCCTCCCTAACAACTCACCCTCCCTAACAACTCACCTTCCCTAACAACTCACCTTCCCTAACAACTCACCTTCCCTAACAACTCACCTTCCCTAACAACTCACCCTCCCTAACAACTCACCTTCCCTAACAACTCACCTTCCCTAACAACTCACCCTCCCTAACAACTCACCTTCCCTAACAACTCACCTTCCCTAACAACTCACCTTCCCTAACAACTCACCTTCCCTAACAACTCACCTTCCCTAACAACTCACCTTCCCTAACAACTCACCTTCCCTAACAACTCACCCTCCCTAACAACTCACCTTCCCTAACAACTCACCTTCCCTAACAACTCACCTTCCCTAACAACTCACCTTCCCTAACAACTCACCTTCCCTAACAACTCACCTTCCCTAACAACTCACCCTCCCTAACAACTCACCTTCCCTAACAACTCACCCTCCCTAACAACTCACCTTCCCTAACAACTCACCTTCCCTAACAACTCACCTTCCCTAACAACTCACCTTCCCTAACAACTCACCTTCCCTAACAACTCACCTTCCCTAACAACTCACCTTCCCTAACAACTCACCCTCCCTAACAACTCACCCTCCCTAACAACTCACCTTCCCTAACAACTCACCTTCCCTAACAACTCACCTTCCCTAACAACTCACCCTCCCTAACAACTCACCCTCCCTAACAACTCACCTTCCCTAACAACTCACCTTCCCTAACAACTCACCTTCCCTAACAACTCACCTTCCCTAACAACTCACCTTCCCTAACAACTCACCTTCCCTAACAACTCACCTTCCCTAACAACTCACCTTCCCTAACAACTCACCCTCCCTAACAACTCACCTTCCCTAACAACTCACCTTCCCTAACAACTCACCTTCCCTAACAACTCACTTTCCCTAACAACTCACCTTCCCTAACAACTCACCTTCCCTAACAACTCACCCTCCCTAACAACTCACCTTCCCTAACAACTCACCCTCCCTAACAACTCACCTTCCCTAACAACTCACCCTCCCTAACAACTCACCTTCCCTAACAACTCACCTTCCCTAACAACTCACCTTCCCTAACAACTCACCCTCCCTAACAACTCACCTTCCCTAACAACTCACCTTCCCTAACAACTCACCTTCCCTAACAACTCACCTTCCCTAACAACTCACCCTCCCTAACAACTCACCTTCCCTAACAACTCACCTTCCCTAACAACTCACCTTCCCTAACAACTCACCTTCCCTAACAACTCACCCTCCCTAACAACTCACCTTCCCTAACATCTCACCCTCCCTAACAACTCACCCTCCCTAACAACTCACCTTCCCTAACAACTCACCCTCCCTAACAACTCACCCTCCCTAACAACTCACCTTCCCTAACAACTCACCTTCCCTAACAACTCACCTTCCCTAACAACTCACCTTCCCTAACAACTCACCTTCCCTAACAACTCACCTTCCCTAACAACTCACCCTCCCTAACAACTCACCTTCCCTAACAACTCACCTTCCCTAACAACTCACCTTCCCTAACAACTCACCTTCCCTAACAACTCACCTTCCCTAACAACTCACCTTCCCTAACAACTCACCTTCCCTAACAACTCACCTTCCCTAACAACTCACCTTCCCTAACAACTCACCCTCCCTAACAACTCACCTTCCCTAACAACTCACCCTCCCTAACAACTCACCTTCCCTAACAACTCACCTTCCCTAACAACTCACCTTCCCTAACAACTCACCTTCCCTAACAACTCACCTTCCCTAACAACTCACCTTCCCTAACAACTCACCTTCCCTAACAACTCACCTTCCCTAACAACTCACCTTCCCTAACAACTCACCTTCCCTAACAACTCACCTTCCCTAACAACTCACCTTCCCTAACAACTCACCTTCCCTAACAACTCACCTTCCCTAACAACTCACCTTCCCTAACAACTCACCTTCCCTAACAACTCACCTTCCCTAACAACTCACCTTCCCTAACAACTCACCTTCCCTAACAACTCACCTTCCCTAACAACTCACCTTCCCTAACAACTCACCTTCCCTAACAACTCACCTTCCCTAACAACTCACCTTCCCTAACAACTCACCCTCCCTAACAACTCACCTTCCCTAACAACTCACCTTCCCTAACAACTCACCTTCCCTAACAACTCACCTTCCCTAACAACTCACCTTCCCTAACAACTCACCTTCCCTAACAACTCACCTTCCCTAACAACTCACCCTCCCTAACAACTCACCTTCCCTAACAACTCACCTTCCCTAACAACTCACCTTCCCTAACAACTCACCTTCCCTAACAACTCACCCTCCCTAACAACTCACCTTCCCTAACAACTCACCCTCCCTAACAACTCACCCTCCCTAACAACTCACCCTCCCTAACAACTCACCTTCCCTAACAACTCACCCTCCCTAACAACTCACCCTCCCTAACAACTCACCTTCCCTAACAACTCACCTTCCCTAACAACTCACCTTCCCTAACAACTCACCTTCCCTAACAACTCACCTTCCCTAACAACTCACCTTCCCTAACAACTCACCCTCCCTAACAACTCACCTTCCCTAACAACTCACCTTCCCTAACAACTCACCTTCCCTAACAACTCACCTTCCCTAACAACTCACCTTCCCTAACAACTCACCTTCCCTAACAACTCACCTTCCCTAACAACTCACCTTCCCTAACAACTCACCTCCCTAACAACTCACCTTCCCTAACAACTCACCCTCCCTAACAACTCACCTTCCCTAACAACTCACCTTCCCTAACAACTCACCTTCCCTAACAACTCACCTTCCCTAACAACTCACCTTCCCTAACAACTCACCTTCCCTAACAACTCACCTTCCCTAACAACTCACCTTCCCTAACAACTCACCTTCCCTAACAACTCACCTTCCCTAACAACTCACCTTCCCTAACAACTCACCTTCCCTAACAACTCACCTTCCCTAACAACTCACCTTCCCTAACAACTCACCTTCCCTAACAACTCACCTTCCCTAACAACTCACCTTCCCTAACAACTCACCTTCCCTAACAACTCACCTTCCCTAACAACTCACCTTCCCTAACAACTCACCTTCCCTAACAACTCACCCTTCCCTAACAACTCACCTTCCCTAACAACTCACCTTCCCTAACAACTCACCTTCCCTAACAACTCACCTTCCCTAACAACTCACCTTCCCTAACAACTCACCTTCCCTAACAACTCACCCTCCCTAACAACTCACCTTCCCTAACAACTCACCTTCCCTAACAACTCACCTTCCCTAACAACTCACCTTCCCTAACAACTCACCTTCCCTAACAACTCACCTTCCCTAACAACTCACCTTCCCTAACAACTCACCTTCCCTAACAACTCACCTTCCCTAACAACTCACCTTCCCTAACAACTCACCTTCCCTAACAACTCACCTTCCCTAACAACTCACCTTCCCTAACAACTCACCTTCCCTAACAACTCACCTTCCCTAACAACTCACCTTCCCTAACAACTCACCTTCCCTAACAACTCACCTTCCCTAACAACTCACCTTCCCTAACAACTCACCTTCCCTAACAACTCACCTTCCCTAACAACTCACCTTCCCTAACAACTCACCTTCCCTAACAACTCACCTTCCCTAACAACTCACCTTCCCTAACAACTCACCTTCCCTAACAACTCACCTTCCCTAACAACTCACCTTCCCTAACAACTCACCTTCCCTAACAACTCACCTTCCCTAACAACTCACCTTCCCTAACAACTCACCTTCCCTAACAACTCACCTTCCTAACAACTCACCTTCCCTAACAACTCACCTTCCCTAACAACTCACCTTCCCTAACAACTCACCTTCCCTAACAACTCACCTTCCCTAACAACTCACCTTCCCTAACAACTCACCTTCCCTAACAACTCACCTTCCCTAACAACTCACCTTCCCTAACAACTCACCTTCCCTAACAACTCACCTTCCCTAACAACTCACCTTCCCTAACAACTCACCTTCCCTAACAACTCACCTTCCCTAACAACTCACCCTCCCTAACAACTCACCTTCCCTAACAACTCACCTTCCCTAACAACTCACCCTCCCTAACAACTCACCCTCCCTAACAACTCACCTTCCCTAACAACTCACCCTCCCTAACAACTCACCCTCCCTAACAACTCACCTTCCCTAACAACTCACCTTCCCTAACAACTCACCTTCCCTAACAACTCACCTTCCCTAACAACTCACCTTCCCTAACAACTCACCTTCCCTAACAACTCACCTT
>OZ038316.1:4030561-4081964 GCA_964035775.1 Osedax frankpressi | reverse complement strand
CTCCCTAACACTCACCTTCCCTAACAACTCACCCTCCCTAACAACTCACCTTCCCTAACAACTCACCTTCCCTAACAACTCACCTTCCCTAACAACTCACCTTCCCTAACAACTCACCTTCCCTAACAACTCACCTTCCCTAACAACTCACCTTCCCTAACAACTCACCTTCCCTAACAACTCACCTTCCCTAACAACTCACCTTCCCTAACAACTCACCTTCCCTAACAACTCACCTTCCCTAACAACTCACCTTCCTAACAACTCACCTTCCCTAACAACTCACCTTCCTAACAACTCACCTTCCCTAACAACTCACCTTCCCTAACAACTCACTCCCTAACAACTCACCTTCCCTAACAACTCACCTTCCCTAACAACTCACCTTCCCTAACAACTCACCTTCCCTAACAACTCACCTTCCCTAACAACTCACCTTCCCTAACAACTCACCTTCCCTAACAACTCACCTTCCCCTAACAACTCACCTTCCCTAACAACTCACCTTCCCTAACAACTCACCTTCCCTAACAACTCACCTTCCCTAACAACTCACCTTCCTAACAACTCACCTTCCCTAACAACTCACCTTCCCTAACAACTCACCTTCCCTAACAACTCACCTTCCCTAACAACTCACCTTCCCTAACAACTCACCTTCCCTAACAACTCACCTTCCCTAACAACTCACCTTCCCTAACAACTCACCCTCCCTAACAACTCACCTTCCCTAACAACTCACCCTCCCTAACAACTCACCTTCCCTAACAACTCACCTTCCCTAACAACTCACCTTCCCTAACAACTCACCTTCCCTAACAACTCACCTTCCCTAACAACTCACCTTCCCTAACAACTCACCTTCCCTAACAACTCACCTTCCCTAACAACTCACCTTCCCTAACAACTCACCTTCCCTAACAACTCACCTTCCCTAACAACTCACCTTCCCTAACAACTCACCTTCCCTAACAACTCACCCTCCCTAACAACTCACCTTCCCTAACAACTCACCCTCCCTAACAACTCACCTTCCCTAACAACTCACCTTCCCTAACAACTCACCTACCCTAACAACTCACCTTCCCTAACAACTCACCTCCCTAACAACTCACCTTCCCTAACAACTCACCTTCCCTAACAACTCACCTTCCCTAACAACTCACCTTCCCTAACAACTCACCTTCCCTAACAACTCACCTTCCCTAACAACTCACCTTCCCTAACAACTCACCTTCCCTAACAACTCACCCTCCCTAACAACTCACCCTTCCCTAACAACTCACCTTCCCTAACAACTCACCTTCCCTAACAACTCACCTTCCCTAACAACTCACCTTCCCTAACAACTCACCTTCCCTAACAACTCACCCTTCCCTAACAACTCACCTTCCCTAACAACTCACCTTCCCTAACAACTCACCTTCCCTAACAACTCACCTTCCCTAACAACTCACCTTCCCTAACAACTCACCCTCCCTAACAACTCACCTTCCCTAACAACTCACCTTCCCTAACAACTCACCCTTCCCTAACAACTCCCTCCCTAACAACTCACCTTCCCTAACAACTCACCTTCCCTAACAACTCACCTTCCCTAACAACTCACCTTCCCTAACAACTCACCTTCCCTAACAACTCACCTTCCCTAACAACTCACCTTCCCTAACAACTCACCTTCCCTAACAACTCACCTTCCCTAACAACTCACCTTCCCTAACAACTCACCTTCCTAACAACTCACCTTCCCTAACAACTCACCCTTCCCTAACAACTCACCTTCCTAACAACTCACCTTCCCTAACAACTCACCTTCCCTAACAACTCACCCTCCCTAACAACTCACCCTCCCTAACAACTCACCTTCCCTAACAACTCACCTTCCCTAACAACTCACCTTCCCTAACAACTCACCTTCCCTAACAACTCACCTTCCCTAACAACTCACCTTCCCTAACAACTCACCTTCCCTAACAACTCACCTTCCCTAACAACTCACCTTCCCTAACAACTCACCTTCCCTAACAACTCACCTTCCCTAACAACTCACCTTCCCTAACAACTCACCTTCCCTAACAACTCACCTTCCCTAACAACTCACCTTCCTCTCACCCTCCCTAACAACTCACCTTCCCTAACAACTCACCTTCCCTAACAACTCACCTTCCCTAACAACTCACCCTTCCCTAACAACTCACCCTTCCCTAACAACTCACCTTCCCTAACAACTCACCTTCCCTACAACCCCTCCCTAACAACTCACCTTCCCTAACAACTCACCTTCCCTAACAACTCACCCTCCCTAACAACTCACCTTCCCTAACAACTCACCCTCCCTAACAACTCACCTTCCCTAACAACTCACCCTCCCTAACAACTCACCTTCCCTAACAACTCACCCTCCCTAACAACTCACCTTCCCTAACAACTCACCTTCCCTAACAACTCACCTTCCCTAACAACTCACCTTCCCTAACAACTCACCCTCCCTAACAACTCACCTTCCCTAACAACTCACCCTCCCTAACAACTCACCTTCCCTAACAACTCACCTTCCCTAACAACTCACCCTTCCCTAACAACTCACCTTCCCTAACAACTCACCCTCCCTAACAACTCACCTTCCCTAACAACTCACCCTCCCTAACAACTCACCTTCCCTAACAACTCACCTTCCCTAACAACTCACCCTCCCTAACAACTCACCTTCCCTAACAACTCACCTTCCCTAACAACTCACCCTCCCTAACAACTCACCTTCCCTAACAACTCACCTTCCCTAACAACTCACCCTCCCTAACAACTCACCTTCCCTAACAACTCACCTTCCCTAACAACTCACCTTCCCTAACAACTCACCTTCCCTAACAACTCACCCTTCCCTAACAACTCACCTTCCCTAACAACTCACCTTCCCTAACAACTCACCTTCCCTAACAACTCACCTTCCCTAACAACTCACCTTCCCTAACAACTCACCTTCCCTAACAACTCACCTTCCCTAACAACTCACCTTCCCTAACAACTCACCTTCCCTAACAACTCACCTTCCCTAACAACTCACCTTCCCTAACAACTCACCTTCCCTAACAACTCACCTTCCCTAACAACTCACCTTCCCTAACAACTCACCTTCCTTAACAACTCACCTTCCCTAACAACTCACCCTCCCTAACAACTCACCCTCCCTAACAACTCACCCTCCTAACAACTCACCTTCCCTAACAACTCACCTTCCCTAACAACTCACCTTCCCTAACAACTCACCTTCCCTAACAACTCACCTTCCCTAACAACTCACCTTCCCTAACAACTCACCTTCCCTAACAACTCACCTTCCCTAACAACTCACCTTCCCTAACAACTCACCTTCCCTAACAACTCACCTTCCCTAACAACTCACCTTCCCTAACAACTCACCCTCCCTAACAACTCACCTTCCCTAACAACTCACCCTCCCTGACAACTCACCTTCCCTAACAACTCACCCTCCCTAACAACTCACCTTCCCTAACAACTCACCCTCCCTAACAACTCACCTTCCCTAACAACTCACCTTCCCTAACAACTCACCTTCCCTAACAACTCACCTTCCCTAACAACTCACCTTCCCTAACAACTCACCTTCCCTAACAACTCACCTTCCCTAACAACTCACCTTCCCTAACAACTCACCTTCCCTAACAACTCACCCTCCCTAACAACTCACCTTCCCTAACAACTCACCCCCTCTCCCTAACAACTCACCTTCCCTAACAACTCACCTTCCCTAACAACTCACCTTTCCCTAACAACTCACCTTCCCTAACAACTCACCTTCCCTAACAACTCACCTTCCCTAACAACTCACCCTCCCTAACAACTCACCTTCCCTAACAACTCACCTTCCCTAACAACTCACCCTCCCTAACAACTCACCTTCCCTAACAACTCACCTTCCCTAACAACTCACCTTCCCTAACAACTCACCTTCCCTAACAACTCACCCTCCCTAACAACTCACCTTCCCTAACAACTCACCTTCCCTAACAACTCACCTTCCCTAACAACTCACCTTCCCTAACAACTCACCTTCCCTAACAACTCACCTTCCCTAACAACTCACCCTCCCTAACAACTCACCTTCCCTAACAACTCACCCTCCCTAACAACTCACCTTCCCTAACAACTCACCTTCCCTAACAACTCAATAACAATAGATACCCGAATGCCGAGGTCTCGTGGAAACTTCTGAAGGATGTTCTATACCAGCCCTATTGGCAGATGTACGGAGAACTATTCCTAGACGAGATCGAAGGTCGGCAAACGCCTTTCCATTTTAATAATTGATCGATTTTAATAATCATCAAATAAGAATTAAGAGTTTAAAATTGTGTATTTATCCAATATCTGATATCTTTATAATTAGACGTAATCGATTTGGCATATCAACTAATATAAAACTAATGTAAGAATTAATTAGATTTAGAAAAATACATCCCGTGTATATCAGAAATTTCGTTTTCGCAATTCTTTCGTCCCAACAATAATCCGCAAACTAAAACCGACCAACCGTAAGTGCCTCGCAAACTCTTGCTTACGTTGGCACCGCCTCCGCTCTTACGCCGCGCTCCCCCTGGCGAGCAGGTCAGACGGGGTCGTGTTCTTCCAACCGTACGCTGTACGCTAACCCGAGTCTCGACGTTAAACGCTGCGCAGAGGAATCTTGGCTTGCCATTGTCTTATTCGCTGTCTACATGATCATCTCTAATGTGCTACTGCTCAATCTACTGGTCGCAATGTTCAGGTGGGTGAGCCCCTACCTCGTCACGCCCCTACCTCGTTACACCCCTACCTCGTCATGCCCCTACCTCGTCACGCCCCTACCTCGTCACGCCCCTACCTCGTCATACCCCTACCTCGTCACACCCCTACCTCGTTACGACCCTACCTCGTTACACCCCTACCTCGTCACACCCCTACCTCGTCACACCCCTACCTCGTCACACCCCTACCTCGTCACGCCCCTACCTCGTTACGCCCCCTACCTCGTCATGCCCCTACCTCGTCACGCCCTACCTCGTCACGCCCCTACCTCGTTACACCCCTACCTCGTCACACCCCTACCTCGTCACGCCCCTACCTCGTCACACCCCTACCTCGTCACGACCCTATTTAGTCACACCACTATCTCGTCACACCCCTACCCTGCCACGCCCTACCTCGTCACGCCCCTTCCTCGTCACGCCCCTACCTCGTCACGCCCCTACCTCGTTACGCCCCTACCTCGTCACACCCCTACCCTGCCACGCCTCCAACCTCGTTATGCCCCTACCTCATCACGCCCCTACCTCGTTACGCCCCTACCCTGCCACGCCCCTACCTCGTCACGCCCCTTCCTCGTCACGCCCCTACCTCGTCACGCCCCTACCTCGTTACGCCCCTACCTCGTCACACCCCTACCCTGCCACGCCTCCAACCTCGTTATGCCCCTACCTCATCACGCCCCTACCTCGTCACGCCCCTACCTCGTCACGCCCCTACCCTGCCACGCCTCCAACCTCGTTATGCCCCTACCTCGTCACGCCCCTACCTCGTCACGCCCCTACCTCGTCACGCCCCTACCCTGCCACGCCCCTACCCTGCCACGCCTCCAACCTCGTTACGCCCCTACCTCGTCACGCCCTTACCCTGCCACGCCTCCAACCTCGTTACGCCCCTACCTCGTTACGCCCCTACCTCGTTACGCCCCTACCTCGTCACGCCCCTACCCTGCCACGCCTCCAACCTCATTATGCCCCTACCTCGTCACGCCCTACCTCGTCACATCCCTACTCTGACAAGCCCCCAACCTCGTCACATCCCTACCTCATTACGCCCTATCTTATCACGCCCTACATATCACGCCCTACCTCGTCACGCCCCTACCTCGTTACGCCCCTACCTCGTTACGCCCCTACCTCGTCACACCACTATCTCGTCACGTCCTACTTCATCACGCCCCTAACTCGTTACGCCCTATTAAGAGGGAGAGGGAGAGGAGAGGGATAGTAGGGGGAGAAGAGAGGGAGAGGAGGGAAGAGGAGGGAAGAGGAGGGAAGAGGAGGGAAGAGGAGGGGAGATGAGGGAAGAGGAGAGAAGAGGAGAGGGAGGGGAGAGGAGAGGAGAGGGAAAGGAGAGGGATATGGAGAGGAGGGGGATAGGATTGGGAGAGGAGAGGGAGAGGAGAGGGAGAGGGAGAGGAGAGGGAGAGGGATATGGTGAGTAGGGGGATAGGATTGGGAAAGGGGAATAGGAGGGGAAGAGGAGAGGGAGGGGAGAGATAGAAGAGAGGGAGATGAGAGGGAGAGGAGGGGAGTGAGAAAAGGAGAGGAAAGGGATAGGAGGGGCATAGGTAGGGGAGAGGAGGGGGATATGAAAAGGAGATGGAGAGGGAGAGGAGGGGAGAGGTAGAGGAGGAGATAGGAAGGGAAGAGGTGGGGAGCGGAGTGGGAGAGGAGGGGAGAGGAGGGGGAGAGGAGGGGGAGAGGAGGGGGAGAGGAGGGGGAGAGGAGGGGGAGAGGAGGGGGAGAGGAGGGGGAGAGGAGGGGGAGATGAAAGGGATATGGAGAGGGAGAGGAGGGGAGAGGTAGAGGAGGAGATAGGATAGTAGAGGGATATGGATAGGGAGATGGATAGGGAGATGGAGAGGGTGAGGGAGGAGAGAGGAGGGGAGTGAGAGAGGGAGAGGAAGAGGAGAGGAGGGGGATAGGTAGGGGGAGTAGGGGGAGATGAAAGGGAGATGGAGAGGGAGAGGAGGGGGAGAGGTAGAGTAGGAGATAGGAGGGGAAGGGGTGGGGGAGAGGAGGGGGAGCGGAGTGGAAGAGGAGGAGAGAGGAGGGGGAGAGGAGGGGGAGAGGAGGGGGAGAGGGAGATGGAGATGGAGAGCATTCACCTTCAACTGATTACATCATTACAGTTACACATTCGAACGAGTTCAGGAGAATTCCGAGAAGGTTTGGAGATTTTACAGATATAATCTTATTCACGAGTATTTCGATCGCCCGACTCTGGCGCCCCCTTTCATCCTATTGTCTCATTCGTTCCGCGTCATTAAGTACTTCATCCACAAATGCGAACAGCGCAAGAAAATTAGCAGCGATTTCCGTGAGTAAATTAGTTTTGCTATTTTAGTATAAATTTAAATTCCGACTTTTTTTTAATAAAATGTGAAAACAATATTTCTTTATAATAAATGATAAACTTGAATTTTATATTGACTCGGTTTGTGTATAATTATTATAAATATATAAAATGAATTAATTCTAATATAATTTGAAATAATATTATATCTTCTTTTTTGAAAATATATTTCCAAATGTTTGAAAGCAATCCTCATTTACCCAATTGGCACAATTGGCTCCTCCAGGACAAGTTATGACGAAGGAAGAAAATACGAAATTGACAGCATTCGAATACGCCGGAATGGAAAAATATTTGTTGAATAAACATTTGGAGATGAAAGAAAAAATTGATTCAAAAGTGCAATTCACCAGTGAACGGTTGATAGTCGATGTTTTTGTGAAGATTGCAATTAATCGTTTAATCGCTTATAAACATCACCCCTCTTTCAGGATAGATCGTGTTATACAAGATTTAGAACAAATTAAAGAAAAAATTTTAATAAAGCAACCAACATATAAAGTTAGTAGTTAAATTGTAAATTATAACTTTATTTAGTATTATAGTAAATTTCGCTCTTCAAGTTCTACTTTAAGAATAATAAATTTCACCGAGTGTTTACTAAATCGTTTGCAGGTTCCCTTGATGCTAGAACCGGTGAGTCAAAGTCAGATTCTGGTTGACAATGGTACCGTTGTTGCCAGCCAACAGGCGGAGTTACTTTCTTCACCGCCGCCGCCTCCAAAGAGAGACGACGCCGTTTCTACTCCTTTCGAAGAGGCTCGCGACTTCGCCGGTTCCACTTTACCGGAACTGGCGACGCCCCGTCGCGAACTCGCCTCCCCCGGCGGCGACCTTTTGACCTCCGCGTCCCCGGCGACCCTAATGACGCGCGACGCCGTCGAACTCCTGGTGACCCGAGCCGAACGTCGCCTCGCCAACCGTTTCGCCGCCCTGGAGCGACGCCAATACAAGATGGCCGTTGATTCGTCTCAATGCCTGCGTTTACTGAAGCGTATCGCGTCGTCTCCGGATCGCCGTAACTCGTCTCGACCCAACATCGAAATCGACGACGTTTTCGAAACCGACGCCTAGCGAAGTCTACTGTGTGTATCCGGTGGTACGAGGTTTGTAGGAATACCGATAGTATACTTTTTATTACAACGTCGCCCTTTAGTGATTCTCTTTTAGAGCCGGTTATACTTTCTTGCTTTCTATTATTAATTGTGATATATTTTTTATGTGCTGCGATTAACTACAATTAAATATGTTAATATTTTTTATCAACGTAATATATTTATTAGGTTTTATAATTTCTAATTTATTCAATATTAGTTTTAAATTGCTATTTTTTACTTACCATTGTTTGATATTATTTTTTACTCACTCCATCATTTATATATTTCAATAAAATTTGATATTATGACTTTGTTATTAATATTTATTAATATTTGTGATACATGAATTGTATTCAATATTATTTCAGATAAATCATATTTATACAACGCACTTAATATAAAATTTCACATAGATAATGTTAATTTGTAAAAAATAAAATGTTATGATTTACTTATAATCTACTATAATATCGTGATTTGTGAAAATAACGACTTTTTTATATGTTAAATATTACTTATATTTTAGGATTTTTCTATATATTTACTAAACACTGTTTTTACTTTTTTATACGGAATTTTACTCTATATTGTGCTCTATATTGCTTTGGGTTAGTTGATTATACAAATGATTTTATATATGTCATTGAATTCTTTTTGCAAAATAGGCCATGATACACAATTATATTTATAAGCTTAAAAGTCTTGAACTCGCCTAAATTTGGTCTATGAGTAAGCAAGATTCTAGACGACTTTAAGAAAGTTCTCAACTATATTTTCAATTAATTATATTATTAAGTGTATGCCCTACACACATTAACTTACTTCATGTTTAGAAAGTGTTTGAATAAAATTTATAATATATGATATCTATATATGCGTTGTTTATAAAAATAAGTGACATTCAGAATCATGTTTACAATAGATTTTTTTTTGATATTTGAACTTAATCCGGCGATTATTGAATTTTAATATTCATATTACTACTAACACTCTTTATACGTACACGATGTTAATTATAAATTTTGTAAAACCAAGAATATTAAATATTTATCTAAATAGATCTTTGATTAAAGTAAAGAAATTTAGTATATCATTAAATGAACATTTTATAAATCCAAAATATACCATTGGTAATACTCTTACTAATAGTATTAATAAAAATGCTGTATGCTCAGTAAATAACAATATAAATAAACTTTCTTTATCATATGGAAATAACAATATACACTTATATAATATTGCGTCATATTCAACTGGGTCTAGTAAACACAGCAGTGATGTAAATACATTAGAAGTTGATTTAAGCACAGACGAATTCAGCAAATATGAAAAATGGCGTGTAGTTGCAAATACATTTTATTTACCAAATATCAACAAAGATATAGAAAACTTAAAAAGCAAATCTCAGACAATAACTGATCTTATAAATACACAAAACACAAATATATTACGGATGTGTGACAATTATAAAAAGGTTTTCAGATTACATTAATTACGATATTACAAATAATTTAAACAATATTAATGTTAATATTTATAGTTAATATCTGTAAAGACAATACTTAGGTTAACAGTAATTATTATACAGTTATTATTACTTCGCAATTGAATAATTATGTTTGATTATTACATAAAAGCTTAATGTGATAATTACTTTACCATCAGTACGGGCTCGATTTACCTCTGACACTGCCGACGCATAAAGACAAAGCAACCATAGAAGGAGTGCAGGATATCTCCGTTGACCATTTAACTACCGCCTATACACCGTGCCTAGAAGGAGACCAAGTTTATGCATGGGTGTTTTTCTATAGGAAATGTAATCACGTATACCGATTGGTCCATATAAAAGTATAATGAGATCTGGTAGTACGATATTGAGTATATGTTCGTAGTTAACACTCCGTGTAAGCATAATAACTTAACTACATTGATTTATTATTAAAATTAATATTTTTAAATTTTAGAATATTCGAATAAAATTGATTTTCTTTTAAAATTAAATTCAACTTAATATTTGGAAAATTAGAAAATTAAAATTAGTACCTTCTGATTGTGTGATGAATTAATGTATTTTTTAGAATATTCAATTATTGACCTTAATAATAGGAATGCGAATTGAGAGAGAAGTATTTACGAGTTTGTCGTCACTTTGAATTTAGTGATTCCAATAAATATTCAAATAATTTGTACGATTCAAAAGAAAAAGTGGAGATTCACTTGGAAAAAATAAAATTGGTAAATATTAATATCATAAATTAAAATTCTTGAAATAAATCTTATATTTTCTAAAAGTAATATATTGATATTAAAAATGAGCTTAAACTTAAATTTACATACTAACTCAATAGTGACAACTAAATTGCTAATAGTATATTAGTTATTTGAAATATAAACAAAACCAATAGCTCACTTAACAATGTTTATGTTATTGCCAGAATCTACAAATTTGTAGTATTCTATGCATGAAATTAAGTTGTATTTATTAAATTATTATATTAAATAGAGAAATATGTTGTTATATAACAATAGTAAATTACTCGTATTGATTATTTTATTATATTATCATGCAAGTTTTATTTAATATATCTATATAATATATCTATACTACATTTCTATATTAAATAGTGAATTAAGTACCGAAATCTTACATTAGACTTAAGTCTTTTGTATTATACACATATCGATGATTGTATATATTGGTTTGTTTATAAATGTCAGTTTATAATCGCTATTATATTATACACAAGTGTTATTTAATATATCTATATTAAATTTCAATATTGAAGTGAGCTCTATACCCTCGAGCTTTACACTTGGTTCTTTGGTATTATATACACATGGCCGTTAACGGGATACGTGTGGTAATGTTTATATTCGTTTGTTTATAGATGAATTTGTTAACATTAATTAGACAATGCAAATGTTTATAGAAATGTAGTCTTTTCGAAAAACTAATTTCAATTTCTTATTAACTAAATAATATTCTGCAAGATTTTGCGAACATGAATTAATTTTGATTGATGTACAAATACTTTTTGTACAAATAAATTGATTGATGCGATATTCAAATATTAGTTATAAATATTGAGATATTTAATGACATTAGTTGTATATGCCCTAAAGTAAATAGCGGATTGCTTACAAGTCTGCAACTTTGTTTATTCGTACTTTAGAGACTCGACAATCTTTTACTTCATGGCGACGCATTGCAATCGGACAAGGACGCAGGTAAGGACGCGACATCTATCCAGAAACTCAAGCAAGCCATTCAGGACTATGGTCCAGTAGTTGTGGTATTTCATGTTGGTATTTCACTTGTATCGCTGGGAATTTTTTACACCGCAATCGATTAGTTAGTATTTACTTTAGTTTTAATGTCAAAATTACATAAACATAAATAATAAAAGTTGTTAATTAAATAGAGTTTATGATAAATCTATGTTTATAACGTGCTTATGTTTATCTATGTTTATGATATGCTTATGTTTATCTATGGCAATTTCTGAATCAGTGGAATAGATTTACCAGCGAATTTTAAAAAGCTCGGACTTCTATCAGAATCCGATTACCAATCTATGGCAGCTGGAGCGAGTACTTTTGTAGTTGCATATGCCGTTAGTATCTAGGCTTAGGTATATATTACTAAAGTACCTATTGTAAAACTACCTATCGATTACACAGGTACACAAGCTATTTGCTCCCGTACGTATTGGTATTACCCTCACCAGCGTACCCTTCATCGTTAGAAAGTTACGCAAAGTCGGATTCATTCGACAAAGGAAATAGATCAACAGCATTATCATAATTAATGTATAATAATAAAGATTATATAATACGAATTTTGTTTTATTATGCATGTTTATTATTGAAATATATATTTGATATCGATTATGTACAACAAGTGGCAATATAAATATAATAATAATCTATTACAATTTGAACTATGTACATTTGCATAGGGGTGGAAAGCACAATATGGGTTTAATAATGATTAAGAGCGGGGGGAGGTGAGTGAGAGGCGAGGCGTGGAGGTGACGGAGAGAAAGGGAGCGGGGGGAGGTGACGGAGAGAAAGGGAGCGGGGGGAGTTCACGGAGAGAAAGGGAGCGGGGGGAGGTCACGGAGAGAAAGGGAGCGGGGGGAGGTGACGGAGAGGCGAGGCGTGGAGGGAGCGGGTGGAGGTCACGGAGAGAAAGGGAGCGGGAGGAGGTCACGGAGAGAAAGGGAGCGGGTGGAGGTGACGGAGAGAAAGTGAGCGGGGGAGGTGAGTGAGAGGCGAGGCGTGGAGGGAACGGGGGGAGGTGACGTCGAATTAATACAAGCCACATTCTCGCTTCAGTTGCGTTTGCTTCCATGCTGGAAGTTCTTCGAAATCATCGTAAGACATTTTCAGGGTGTCCTGAATGAAATGATTACATAATTAATACACTAGTTTAAATTGCTAGATATATTCAAATTCTTTACAATCGACTACAATTTGGAACTGTTCCTTTACCTCGAATTCATCCGCATTCAAGTAGTACTCAATTCTCATTGGCTGCACCCCGTCGGGTAGAGGGCGCTGCTGCAGCCTACTCAGCGAGTACCTGGTGCACTGCAGGTGTTCCAGAACCTCGGACACGGAGCAAAGGTCATCGGCGAGGCGGCCATGCTGAGAAAATAGAATTCTTAGGTAACTCGGCGTGTAAACGAACGTAAATCACTGACATTTAGATTATTTTAGGTAAATGCTTATTCAGCGATTCTTTGTTATGTACAGGAGACAAGCGAGATGTATAAAGTGTATAGAGTGTATAGAGTGTATAGAGTGTATAGAGTGTATATAGTGTATAGAGTGTATAGAGTGTATAGAGTGTATAGAGTGTATAGAGTGTATAGAGTGTATAGAGTGTATAGAGTGTATATAGTGTATAGAGTGTATAGAGTGTATAGAGTGTATAGAGTGTATAGAGTGTATAGAGTGTATAGAGTGTATAGAGTGTATAGAGTGTATAGAGTGTATAGAGTGTATAGAGTGTATATAGTGTATAGAGTGTATAGAGTGTATAGAGTGTATAGAGTGTATAGAGTGTATAGAGTGTATAGAGTGTATAGAGTGTATAGAGTGTATAGAGTGTATAGAGTGTATAGAGTGTATATAGTGTATAGAGTGTATAGAGTGTATAGAGTGTATAGAGTGTATAGAGTGTATATAGTGTATAGAGTGTATAGAGTGTATAGAGTGTATAGAGTGTATAGAGTGTATAGAGTGTATAGAGTGTATATAGTGTATAGAGTGTATAGAGTGTATAGAGTGTATAGAGTGTATAGAGTGTATAGAGTGTATAGAGTGTATAGAGTGTATAGAGTGTATAGAGTGTATAGAGTGTATAGAGTGTATAGAGTGTATAGAGTGTATAGAGTGTATAGAGTGTATAGAGTGTATAGAGTGTATAGAGTGTGTAGAGTGTGTAGAGTGTGTAGAGTGTAAAGAGTGTAAAGAGTGTATAGAGTGTATAGAGTGTATAGAGTGTATAGAGTGTATAGAGTGTATAGAGTGTATATAGTGTATAGAGTGTATAGAGTGTATAGAGTGTATAGAGTGTATAGAGTGTATAGAGTGTATAGAGTGTATAGAGTGTATAGAGTGTGTAGAGTGTATAGAGTGTATAGAGTGTATAGAGTGTATAGAGTGTATAGAGTGTATAGAGTGTATAGAGTGTATAGAGTGTAAAGAGTGTATAGAGTGTATAGAGTGTGTAGAGTGTGTAGAGTGTAAAGAGTGTAAAGAGTGTAAAGAGTGTATAGAGTGTATAGAGTGTATAGAGTGTATAGAGTGTATAGAGTGTATAGAGTGTATAGAGTGTATAGAGTGTATAGAGTGTATAGAGTGTATAGAGTGTATAGAGTGTATAGAGTGTATAGAGTGTATAGAGTGTATAGAGTGTATAGAGTGTATAGAGTGTAGAGAGTGTATAGAGTGTATAGAGTGTATAGAGTGTATAGAGTGTATAGAGTGTATAGAGTGTATAGAGTGTAAAGAGTGTATAGAGTGTATAGAGTGTATAGAGTGTATAGAGTGTGTAGAGTGTGTAGAGTGTAAAGAGTGTAAAGAGTGTAAAGAGTGTATAGAGTGTATAGAGTGTATAGAGTGTATAGAGTGTATAGAGTGTATAGAGTGTATAGAGTGTATAGAGTGTATAGAGTGTATAGAGTGTATAGAGTGTATAGAGTGTAGAGAGTGTATAGAGTGTATAGAGTGTATAGAGTGTATAGAGTGTATAGAGTGTATAGAGTGTATAGAGTGTAAAGAGTGTATAGAGTGTATAGAGTGTATAGAGTGTATAGAGTGTATAGAGTGTATAGAGTGTATAGAGTGTATAGAGTGTATAGAGTGTATAGAGTGTATAGAGTGTATAGAGTGTATAGAGTGTATAGAGTGTATAGAGTGTATAAAGTGTATAGAGTGTATAGAGTGTATAGAGTGTATAGAGTGTATAGAGTGTATAGAGTGTATAGAGTGTATAGAGTGTATAGAGTGTATAGAGTGTATAGAGTGTAGAGAGTGTATAGAGTGTATAGAGTGTATAGAGTGTATAGAGTGTATAGAGTGTATAGAGTGTATAGAGTGTATAGAGTGTATAGAGTGTATAGAGTGTAAAGAGTGTGTAGAGTGTGTAGAGTGTGTAGAGTGTAAAGAGTGTAAAGAGTGTAAAGAGTGTATAGAGTGTATAGAGTGTATAGAGTGTATAGAGTGTATAGAGTGTATAGAGTGTATAGAGTGTATAGAGTGTATAGAGTGTATAGAGTGTAGAGAGTGTATAGAGTGTATAGAGTGTATAGAGTGTATAGAGTGTAGAGAGTGTATAGAGTGTATAGAGTGTATAGAGTGTATAGAGTGTATAGAGTGTATAGAGTGTAAAGAGTGTATAAAGTGTATAGAGTGTATAGAGTGTATAGAATGTATAGAGTGTATAGAGTGTATAGAGTGTAGAGAGTGTATAGAGTGTATAGAGTGTATAGAGTGTATAGAGTGTATAGAGTGTATAGAGTGTATAGAGTGTAAAGAGTGTATAAAGTGTATAGAGTGTATAGAGTGTATAGAATGTATAGAGTGTATAGAGTGTATAGAGTGTATAGAGTGTATAGAGTGTATAGAGTGTATAGAGTGTATAGAGTGTATAGAGTGTAAAGAGTGTATAAAGTGTATAGAGTGTATAGAGTGTATAGAGTGTATAGAGTGTATAGAGTGTATAGAGTGTATAGAGTGTATAGAGTGTATAGAGTGTATAGAGTGTATAGAGTGTATAGAGTGTAAAGAGTGTGTAGAGTGTGTAGAGTGTGTAGAGTGTGTAGAGTGTAAAGAGTGTAAAGAGTGTATAGAGTGTATAGAGTGTATAGAGTGTATAGAGTGTATAGAGTGTATAGAGTGTATAGAGTGTATAGAGTGTATAGAGTGTATAGAGTGTATAGAGTGTATAGAGTGTAGAGAGTGTATAGAGTGTATAGAGTGTATAGAGTGTATAGAGTGTATAGAGTGTATAGAGTGTATAGAGTGTAAAGAGTGTATAAAGTGTATAAAGTGTATAGAGTGTATAGAGTGTATAGAATGTATAGAGTGTATAGAGTGTATAGAGTGTATAGAGTGTATAGAGTGTATAGAGTGTATAGAGTGTATAGAGTGTATAGAGTGTATAGAGTGTATAGAGTGTAAAGAGTGTATAAAGTGTATAGAGTGTATAGAGTGTATAGAGTGTATAGAGTGTATAGAGTGTATAGAGTGTATAGAGTGTATAGAGTGTATAGAGTGTATAGAGTGTATAGAGTGTAGAGAGTGTATAGAGTGTATAGAGTGTATAGAGTGTATAGAGTGTATAGAGTGTAGAGAGTGTATAGAGTGTATAGAGTGTATAGAGTGTATAGAGTGTATAGAGTGTATAGAGTGTAGAGAGTGTATAGAGTGTATAGAGTGTATAGAGTGTATAGAGTGTATAGAGTGTATAGAGTGTATAGAATGTATAGAGTGTATAGAGTGTATAGAGTGTAGAGAGTGTATATAGTGTATAGAGTGTATAGAGTGTATAGAGTGTAGAGAGTGTATAGAGTGTATAGAGTGTATAGAGTGTATAGAGTGTATAGAGTGTAGAGAGTGTATAGAGTGTATAGAGTGTATAGAGTGTATAGAGTGTAGAGAGTGTAAAGAGTGTATAGAGTGTATAGAGTGTATAGAGTGTATAGAGTGTATAGAGTGTATAGAGTGTAAAGAGTGTATAGAGTGTATAGAGTGTATAGAGTGTATAGAGTGTATAGAGTGTAAAGAGTGTATAGAGTGTATAGAGTGTATAGAGTGTATAGAGTGTATAGAGTGTATAGAGTGTATAGAGTGTATAGAGTGTATAGAGTGTATAGAGTGTAAAGAGTGTATAGAGTGTATAGAGTGTATAGAGTGTAGAGTGTAGAGTGTAGAGTGTAGAGTGTATAGAGTGTATAGAGTGTATAGAGTGTAAAGAGTGTATAGAGTGTATAGAGTGTATATAGTGTAGAGTGTAGAGTGTAGAGTGTAGAGTGTAAAGAGTGTATAGAGTGTATAGAGTGTATAGAGTGTATAGAGTGTATTGAGTGTAAAGAGTGTATAAAGTGTATAGAGTGTAAAGAGTGTATAGAGTGTATAGAGTGTATAGAGTGTATAGAGTGTATAGAGTGTAAAGAGTGTATAGAGTGTATAGAGTGTATAGAGTGTATAGAGTGTATAGAGTGTATAGAGTGTATAGAGTGTATAGAGTGTATAGAGTGTATATAGTGTATAGAGTGTATAATATACACTGTATATAGTGTATAGAGTGTATAGAGTGTATAGAGTGTATATAGTGTATATAGTGTATAGAGTGTATAGAGTGTAGAGAGTGTATAGAGTGTATAGAGTGTATAGAGTGTATAGAGTGTAGAGAGTGTATAGAGTGTATAGAGTGTATAGAGTGTATAGAGTGTATAGAGTGTATAGAGTGTAAAGAGTGTATAGAGTGTATAGAGTGTATAGAGTGTATAGAGTGTATAGAGTGTATAGAGTGTATAGAGTGTAAAGAGTGTATAGAGTGTATAGAGTGTATAGAGTGTATAGAGTGTATTGAGTGTAAAGAGTGTATAAAGTGTATAGAGTGTAAAGAGTGTATAGAGTGTATAGAGTGTATAGAGTGTATAGAGTGTATAGAGTGTAAAGAGTGTATAGAGTGTATAGAGTGTATTGAGTGTAAAGAGTGTATAAAGTGTATAGAGTGTAAAGAGTGTATAGAGTGTATAGAGTGTATAGAGTGTATAGAGTGTATAGAGTGTAAAGAGTGTATAGAGTGTATAGAGTGTATAGAGTGTATAGAGTGTATAGAGTGTATAGAGTGTATAGAGTGTATAGAGTGTATAGAGTGTATAGAGTGTATAGAGTGTAAAGAGTGTATAGAGTGTATAGAGTGTATAGAGTGTATAGAGTGTATAGAGTGTATAGAGTGTATATAGTGTATAGAGTGTATAATATACACTGTATATAGTGTATAGAGTGTATAGAGTGTATATAGTGTATAGAGTGTATAATATACACTGTATATAGTGTATAGAGTGTATAGAGTGTATAGAGTGTATAGAGTGTATAGAGTGTATAGAATGTATAGAGTGTATAGAGTGTATAGAGTGTATATAGTGTATAGAGTGTATAGAGTAGAGTGTATAGAGTGTATAGAGTATATAGAGTGTATAGAATGTATAGAGTGTATAGAGTGTATAGAGTGTATATAGTGTATAGAGTGTATAGAGTGTATATAGTAGAGTGTATAGAGTGTATAGAGTAAATAGAGTGTATAGAGTGTATAGAGTGTATATAATGTATATAATGTATAAAATATCAACCTCTAGATTGATGCGTTTTGCCTCTTCATGGACAGTCCATCGGAGAAAGCGATTGGTAAAGGTCAACGGTTCAAGTCCGGCGTAGACCAGAAAGGTTGGCATTTCAGGAGTAGAAGTAACGCGTGCTTTGTCTGTTCGAACAGTAATGTGAAATGTCGGGATTGTATAACCAGTGAAATCAATATCGTAAATATTAGTTCTACATTATGACTCATCATTAAATAAATCGAGTGCATTCTGGATTTCTTATGAAAAGTCTAATTATAGAAAATAGGAGATGTATTATTTACATGATTTTAATAAGAAAAGCAAATTTGAAGAGTAAAAAGTTGAACACTATCCAAGATTAGGAAATATATTTTAAATAGTGAATAAAATCAGTTTTTTATATTAAACATATATTATATAATATTTTATTGATATTTAACTTATATTTAGTTGTAGCACAACTTAATAATTCTAATTTTTATATTTAATATAATTCTTAATTATAAACTGTTATTGATTTTAAATGAAATAATAATTAATATGATTCTAAAATATCATTTTATTATAAATAACATTTAATTTAATTCTCCTATTGTAAATAAATATATCATTATTTTCCTATGTATTATTAGTGTAAACTTTAAAAAGTTTCTATAAAATTGTAATTTTAAAATTAAATTGTAATAAAATAACTTGAACATAAATTTATAAATATTTTTTTAATTACAATACAAATTTAACTTATCTCAGATTTTTACCATAAATTATAGTCATCGCAAATTTTATATTAAAATGGTGGTTTATGATTTGAATGAATTAAAAATGATATAAATATTATCATGCCAAGTTTAATGAATTTTTAATATTTAAAATAGAACCAGAGTTTTATCATTTTATGAAGATTTTAAGATAAATTAATCGATTTTTATGTAAAAATGTCAAACAAAATAAATGTATAGTAAAAACTTCTTTATATTTTAAAATATTTACATAGATTTTTAAAATCAAGATAAATTAAGTATTTTATTGTATTATTAAATATAAAATTTATAAATTTGATGTAATAATAATTTAATTAAATAAAATTATTATAATAAATTTCTTTTGAAAATAATTACATTGGATATATAAAAAATAATGAATGAATGAATTAATATGATATAACAAAATTTACCTTTACAATAGGTTAAGGCAGTTTGTAGTGCGGTCAAGCGGTCAGAGGTGAAGCGTACGTGTGCACTTCCAGTCACTAGGTTGTTGTGGTCGGTACCGCAGCCTTCCGGAGGTGTGGAAGGCCACCAACCACACCAAACATAGAACACATCGCCGCAGTCCAGCATACAGATAGCTGCGAAGTCGTGATATCGAGATGTGAAAGAGCTCTCGAGCAAAGAGCTCTCGAGCAAAGGGCTTGAGAGAAAAGGGCTTGAGAGCAAAGGGCTTGAGAGAAAAGGGCTTGAGAGCAAAGGGCTTGAGAGAAAAGAGCTCTCGAGCAAAGGGCTTGAGAGAAAAGGGCTTGAGAGAAAAGGGCTTGAGAGAAAAGGGCTTGAGAGCAAAGGGCTTGAGAGCAAAGGGCTTGAGAGAAAAGGGCTTGAGAGAAAAGGGCTTGAGAGAAAAGGGCTTGAGAGAAAAGGGCTTGAGAGAAAAGGGCTCGAGAGAAAAGGGCTTGAGAGAAAAGGGCTTGAAAGAAAAGGGCTTGAGAGAAAAGGGCTCTCGCGCAATGGGTTTGAGAGCAAAGGGCTTGAGAGAAAAGGGCTTGAGAGAAAAGGGCTCTCGAGCAAAGGGCTTGAGAGCAAAGGGCTTGAGAGAAAAGGGCTTGAGAGAAAAGGGCTCTCGAGCAAAGGGCTTGAGAGAAAAGGGCTTGAGAGAAAAGGGCTCTCGAGCAAAGGGCTTGAGAGCTTTAGATTACTACTTTAGAATTAGATTACTTCTTTAGATTACTACTTTAAGACGCCACCTTTAGATTACTACTTTAAGACACCGTCTTTAGATTACTACTTTAAGACACCGTCTTTAGATTACTACTTTAAGACACCGCCTTTAGATTACTACTTTAAGACACCGCCTTTAGATTACCGCCAACATAGGATTTGCATTTAAGAACACCTTTTTTTAAGAACACTAGCTATCGCCGTGTTCAGCCCTACTAATTTCATGGTCTACGTAAGCTCCACCATCCAAGCCCCACTAACAGCACTGGGTAGAGGCGTAAATATCTTCTTGTTCAAATTGCAGGGCGCAAAAGCTCCCGGAACATCTAAATTGGCTCTTCACTTCGTTGACCACAAACTCGCCGGACATCGACGAGACGTTGAAGAGGCGTGGCTCTCCCTCGTTAAGGGGCGTATCCAGTGCCGTGGAGGAGGAGGCGAGTAAGCAATCGTAGGAAGAACGGTCTCGCTTGTTACGACCTCCTCCCACTATAGTCCAAAACGTGGAGCTTTCGTCTCCCTCGAGTTCGGTGTCGTATGTGAAAGTGGACTTGTCACGGATTCGCAGTTCCTCGGGCACTCTGCAGTTAGTGGGGACGTGGTCAGCAATGAGTGGGGGCGTGGTCAGCAGTGAGTGGGGGCGTGGTCAGCAGTGAGTGGGGGCGTGGTTAGCAGTGGGTGGGGGTGTGGTCAGCAGTGAGTGGGGGCGTGGTCAGCAGTGAGTGGGGGCGTGGTCAGCAGTGAGTGGGGGCGTGGTCAGCAGTGGGTGGGGGTGTGGTCAGCAGTGGGTGGGGGTGTGGTCAGCAGTGGGTGGGGGCGTGGTCAGCAGTGAGTGGGGGCGTGGTCAGCAGTGGGTGGGGGTGTGGTCAGCAGTGGGTGGGGGTGTGGTCAGCAGTGGGTGGGGGCGTGTTCAGCAGTGGGTGGGGGCGTGGTCAGCAATGGGTGGGGGTGTGGTCAGCAGTGGGTGGGGGCGTGGTCAGCAGTGGGTGGGGGTGTGGTCAGCAGTGGGTGGGGGTGTGGTCAGCAGTGGGTGGGGGCGTGGTCAGCAGTGGGTGGGGGCGTGTTCAGCAGTGGGTGGGGGCGTGGTCAGCAATGGGTGGGGGTGTGGTCAGCAGTGGGTGGGGGTGTGGTCAGCAGTGAGTGGGGGTGTGGTCAGCAATGGGTGGGGGTGTGGTCAGCAATGGGTGGGGGTGTGGTCAGCAGTGGGTGGGGGTGTGGTCAGCAGTGGGTGGGGGCGTGGTCAGCAGTGGGTGGGGGTGTGGTCAGCAGTGGGTGGGGGTGTGGTCAGCAGTGGGTGGGGGTGTGGTCAGCAGTGGGTGGGGGCGTGTTCAGCAGTGGGTGGGGGCGTGTTCAGCAGTGGGTGGGGGCGTGGTCAGCAATGGGTGGGGGTGTGGTCAGCAGTGGGTGGGGGTGTGGTCAGCAGTGAGTGGGGGTGTGGTCAGCAGTGAGTGGGGACGTGGTCAGCAGTGAGTGGGGACGTGGTCAGCAGTGAGTGGGGGTGTGGTCAGCAGTGAGTGGGGGTGTGGTCAGCAGTGAGTGGGGACGTGGTCAGCAGTGGGTGGAGGTGTGGTCAGCAGTGAGTGGGGGTGTGGTCAGCAGTGGGTGGGGGCGTGGTCAGCAGTGTGTGGGGGTGTGGTCAGCAGTGAGTGGGGGTGTGGTCAGCAGTGGGTGGGGGTGTGGTAAGCAGTGAGTGGGGGTGTGGTCAGCAGTGAGTGGGGGTGTGGTCAGCAGTGGGTGGAGGTGTGGTCAGCAGTGAGTGGGGGTGTGGTCAGCAGTGAGTGGGGGTGTGGTCAGCAATGAGTGGGGGTGTGGTCAGCAGTGGGTGGGGGCGTGGTCAGCAGTGAGTGGGGGCGTGGTCAGCAGTGAGTGGGGGTGTGGTCAGCAGTGGGTGGAGGTGTGGTCAGCAGTGAGTGGGGGCGTGGTCAGCACTGGGTGGGGGTGTGGTCAACAGTGGGTGGGGGTGTGGTCAGCAGTGAGTGGGGGCGTGGTCAGCAGTGGGTGGAGGCGTGGTCAGCACTGGGTGGGGGTGTGGTCAGCAGTGAGTGGAGGTGTGGTCAGCAGTTAGTGGGGGTGTGGTCAGCAGTGAGTGGGGACGTGGTCAGCAGTGAGTGGGGGTGTGGTCAGCAGTGAGTGGGGGTGTGGTCAGCAGTGAGTGGGGGCGTGGTCAGCAGTGGGTGGGGGTCTGGTCAGCCGTGAGTGGGGGTGTGGTCAGTAGTGAGTGGGGGCGTGGTCAGCACTGGGTGGGGGTGTGGTCAGCAGTGGGTGGGGGTGTGGTCAGCAGTGAGTGGGGGTGTGGTCAGCAGTGGGTGGGTGTGTAGTCAGCAGTGGGTGGGGGTGTAGTCAGCAGTGAGTGGGGGTGTGGTCAGCAGTGGGTGGGGTGTGGTCAGCAGTGAGTGGGGGCGTGGTCAGCAATGAGTGGGGGCGTGGTCAGCAATGGGTGGGGGCGTGGTCAGCAGTGAGTGGGGGCGTGTTCAGCAGTGAGTGGGGGCGTGGTCAGCAGTGAGTGGGGGTGTGGTCAGCAGTGAGTGGGGGTGTGGTCAGCAATGAGTGGGGGTGTGGTCAGCAGTGGGTGGGGGCGTGGTCAGCAGTGAGTGGGGGTGTGGTCAGCAGTGGGTGGAGGTGTGGTCAGCAGTGAGTGGGGGTGTGGTCAGCAGTGAGTAGGGGCGTGGTCAGCAGTGGGTGGGGGCGTGGTCAGAAGTGAATATGGGTGTATTTAGCATTCAATTGGGTACACGGTTAACCTTTTTTCTAGTCTATTGGCAATATCTCTTGCAGAATTACAAAGATCTTCCTTGGCTCGACATCCCAACCACAATATGGCATTACCAGTTCTGGCGTTCAAGGCAATAAATGCCCCCCGAGAACGTAGTTGGCTCGTCTCGCAAGTGATCTGGTATTCCAGAGTAACGCATTAGTTTAGAGGAGAAGGAAATCATGGAAGTGCACGAATGAAACACGAAACAATAATCATTATTGATCTATGATACTTTATTTTAGATTAATGGATGATACGGTTATTTAAACACCTATTATTTAAACATCTATTATTTAAACACCTATTATTTGAACCCCTATTATTTAAACACCTATTATTTGAACCCCTATTATTTAAACACCTATTATTTAAACCCCTATTATTTGAACCCCTATTATTTGAACCCCTATTATTTAAACACCTATTATTTGAACCCCTATTATTTAAACACCTATTATTTGAACCCCTATTATTTAAACACCTATTATTTGAACACCTATTATTTGAACACCTATTATTTGAACACCTATTATTTAAACACCTATTATTTAAACACCTATTATTTGAACCCCTATTATTTAAACACCTATTATTTAAACACCTATTATTTGAACCCCTATTATTTAAACACCTATTATTTAAACCCCTATTATTTGAACCCCTATTATTTGAACCCCTATTATTTAAACACCTATTATTTGAACACCTATTATTTGAACACCTATTATTTGAACACCTATTATTTGAACCCCTATTATTTGAACACCTATTATTTGAACACCTATTATTTGAACACCTATTATTTGAACCCCTATTATTTAAACCCCTATTATTTAAACACCTATTATTTGAACCCTTATTATTTAAACCCCTATTATTTAAACACCTATTATTTGAACCCCTATTATTTGAACACCTATTATTTGAACCCCTATTATATGAACACCTATTATTTGAACCCCTATTATTTAAACCCCTATTATTTAAACACCTATTATTTGAATACCTATTATTTGAACCCCTATTATTTGAACCCCTATTATTTGAACCCCTATTATTTGAATCCCTATTATTTGAACCCCTATTATTTAAACACCTATTATTTGAACCCCTATTATTTGAACACCTATTATTTGAACCCCTATTATTTGAATACCTATTATTTGAACCCCTATTATTTGAACACCTATTATTTGAATCCCTATTATTTGAACCCCTATTATTTGAACCCCTATTATTTGAATACCTATTATTTGAACCCCTATTATTTGAACACCTATTATTTGAATCCCTATTATTTGAACCCCTATTATTTGAACCCCTATTATTTGAACACCTATTATTTGAACATCTATTATTTGAACATCTATTATTTGAACCCCTATTATTTGAACACCTATTGAAAACCTACTGTATTCAGGGGTGTGGTTAGACTTGTAATTCCTATTATTTTGGACAGGTAAGTTATCGTAACTCATTGCAAGCGATTGTCATTTAAATACACGTGAAACTAACTACCGTACTTTAGTCTAGAAATTGAGATGTTGTAAACGGCGTTAAATAGAAACTACCTCAATAAGATGAGCTTCGGTGCTCAGAACACCGGAAACGGCGTAGAGACGCCTCCTACTGGACATTGTGGTCTCTTCGGGGTCCAGGGAACGGTCACGATGACCTAAGTACATGGCGAACAATGTAAACGCGAAGCGGGAGGCGTTGGGGGGAACTCCATTGGGGGGGGGGGGGAGAGCTACATTGGGGGGAGCTCCATTGGGGGGAGCTCCATTGGGGGGGAGCTCCATTGGGGGGAGCTCCATTGGGGGGAGCTCTATTGGGGGGGAGCTCCATTGGGGGGAGCCCTATTGGGGGGAGCTCTATTGGGGGGGAGCTCTATTGGTCAAGAACCTTTGTGAATGATCATAACATTCGTAGAGTTGTTGGTGTCTTGAGGAGGAGACTGATGGAATAGATTCATGAAACACGGAGGTTCTTTACCTTGAGGTACTCGTACCTGCAAATAATTGGAGAAATGATTTCGGAGTCAAAGGAGCAAATACCACGTTGTCCAGAATAGGTCGAAAGAACTTTTCCAAGGAATTCAGTTCTTTTATCAACGATAAGAATAATTTAAACTATCATTACACACATTACACACATTACACACAATACACTATCATTTACACTATCATTACATACATTACACTATCATTTACACTATCATTAAACTATCAATACACACATTACACTATAATTTACACTATCATTACACACATTACACTATCATTTACACTATCATTAAACTATCAATACACACATTACACTATAATTTACACTATCATTACACACATTACACTATCATTTACACTATCATTAAACTATCAATACACACATTACACTATAATTTACACTATCATTACACACATTACACTATCATTTACACTATCATTAAACTATCAATACACATATTACACTATAATTTACACTATCATTACACTATCATTACACACATTACAAACATTACACTATAATTTACACTATCATTAAACTATCATTACACACATTACATTATAATTTACACTATCATTAAACTATCAATACAAACATTACACTATAATTTACACTATCATTAATTATCATAGAGTGCCGGTGTTTGTCTAAATAGATGTAAGTGATATTTAGGATTGTAGCGCGGATGAACTTTCAGTAAATGTAAAGTGTATCCGAGGAAGTCGTGTAAACCTGAGGACCCCTCTCCTCGTCAAGCTCTACAGTCATAAGGGCAGAAGCTCCCTTCTCGGTGATCCCGCTTTCAGATCCCTGCCAAAAGAAGTAGGCGCAACGGTCTCGACCGGTTTTCTGTTTGCGAGGAGTTTCCACGCCCTTAAGGTTGCGAACACCTGGGAAAGGGATGAGGAGAGGAATGAGGAAATCACGCGAAACGATTGCATGGAGTTGAATAGATTATTAAAAATCTAGTGCCTTCGTATCTTCCCTTCGATATTTATACTCGTAACTAAACTTACGTAAGCATACGGAAGAGATGGAAATAGTTTTGAATGACCTTTCGATGACCTAAACGTCGTGGGAAACCAACCGACTTGTTCTTTACGGTAACGCCAACGGACTACGTAGGCGTCAGCGGCGTGAAATTGACCGCTGGATTCGCCGGACAAATGTAGACGTCCGCTGCCGTCGGTAATATCGGACGGAGGGCAGGACGAGGCAGAATCCAGGGAGGGGGAGGAAGAGCTCGCCGAAGAGATTACGTGCCAAGTGTCAACGGACAACGTGGAGATGTCGTACTTGCGAGTTATTCCGTCTTCAACGCAAACCCTGAGGAGAGGATAGCAACGCATGAGAGAGGCGGGTCATGGTAGGGGTGAAGGAACGGTAGGGTTGAAGGAACGGTAGGGTTGAAAGGGTGGTAGGGTTGAGGGAGCAGTAGGATTGAGGGAGTGGTACGGTTGAGGGAGTGGTAGGGTTGAAGGAGTGGTAGGGTTGAAGGGGTGGTAGGGTTGAAGGAGTGGTAGGGTTGAAGAAATGTAGATGAGGTGACTGGAGATGCACGAGAGAGCAATAGTTGGAGTAAGAGTAGGGTAGATATGAGGTAATGGAAGATGTACGGGAGATGTATGGGAAATGTATGGGAGATGTACGGGAGATGTACGGGAGATGTACGGGAGATGTATGGAAGATGTATGTGTGATGTACGGGAGATGTACGGGAGATGTACGGGAGATGTACGGGAGATGTATGGAAGATGTATGGGTGATGTACGGGAGATGTATGTGAGATGTATGGGAGATGTATGGGAGAAATGAAAATCTGAATAACAAGAATAAAGTGTCTAAAGATGGAATTTCTTAGAAAACTGCCAAGTGTAGATATTGCTGATGTTATGAAGTTTATAACTAACCAATTATTTCCTCTTCCTACATCACTTCCTTCAAGTTTTAGAGAAACAGGAGATTTGTCCAGATAAACGAGTTCGGAAATAGCTTCGGGAGATGGAGTGGAGAGAGTTTGAATCTAAAATGAATGGCAACTTCTTATTGATTTCAAATAAATAACTCTATAATTTATTGTTGGTAAAGTCAACCTTGGAGGCTTGCGATTGGTTACCCGGCAACACCAGTTTAATGCTGGTAGCTCCACCTACGGCAACCGCACCACCCGATTGGTCGGGCCAATCGGTAAATTTCTCGCGAAAGAGAACAGTTTCCATGTTTTCGTTGACTTTTCCCAGAAGGCACCAGTCGGGACGTGTTGAAGCCGTACTCGGGAATATGTCGGTTTCTGCAGTAGGGAAACAAATCATTTTAAGCGATACAGGTAAGATTACAAACACAAAACAATGAGCTTATAACAATATAATTAATAACATAAACGGATAATGGGTAAAAGATATAGATATCATTTAGTAAGATATTAATACGTTATTTAATCTGTAATTTTGACAATTCTTTAATTTTATAAATCTATTTAGAAAGAAAAGAATATTGATTACCAACGACCAGAAGAAAACATAACTTCAACTAATAAAACATTCAACGAGGAATTTCATTCTCTTACAATTTATAATTATATTATTAGAAAAAGCAAATCAATGTGCACTTTTTCTCATTTGTAAATAAAGAAATGGAATGCGGACAATTGCGATTAGAAAGGAACAAGATACGAATGATTTATAGCGAATCGAGAAAATGGAAATAATATAAAATACATATAACTTACCTTTCCTGAAGGCTATGTAATTATATAGAGATCAGATCAATCAAGAAATGAACTAATAGAGAAGAAAACAATGAAAAGGATATTAGATAATGTTATTACATAATCATAAAATCTATTTTAGCATCTCAAAATGTTAGTATGAATTCAATTTCGCAATAGAAATACTACAATGCTGTAAAGTTAATAGAGTATCACTTCGCAACAAACGCCACCAGGCAGTAGAGGAAGTAAACCTTGCAGGGGAGCAAAAGGGTTCATCTTGAACTCGGAGTAGTCGTAACCTTTCGACCAGAGATTGTCAGTCAGGGTCATCGCAAGTTTCTTGCGTTCGAAAGGCACTTCCTTCCCGGTCCAAAGGTACATCTCGGCCCCGAAATCAAACACTAAACACTAAACGGAGGGGAGAAGTCCGGATGTAGACGAACGGTGAATAGAACCGGAAATGTAAAGGAGTTGGTCTGACATAGACGAGGTCCACTTCCTACATATCTAGAAGGTATACCAATGTATATATAGGCGGTAATTTAGTGTTAAATATGCAATAATTTCAGTGTCTAAATTGCCTAGAAATGCTAAGAAATGTTAAGAAATGAGTTTTAGTTTCCGAAGTAACAGTAACCTGTTTACTATTGAGCATGGCGTGTACTAAAGGTACTCCTGTGTACTCCGGCACAGCGGTCAGAACATCCTCGTCGGTCAGCAGGTGCACTCGAGTCAACTTCTCCAAACAGGACTCGTAGATCTCATCTTCTTCGCTGCCACCCGTACCTAGTTACCGTAAACCTCGGATTACGGTGGATTTGCGGAGAATGTATTTCGCGTAGGATTCGATGGATTCGATGGATTCGAATACGAATAAAATGTAGTTATGGAGTTCTAATTGCACATTTATATAGAAACGGATACGATATAAGTGAATTAGGCAATCGTAGCAACGGATTCTCCAGAATTACAAACATTTCACTTGTTGGGGATTTCCGCCGATGAGATTCCAGAAGTCGTGAGCAGAGGGAGTTGTATCTTCTTTCAAAACGCTCGGCTCCCTAGGGGACTTGGTACCCAGGTCCTTGTATTGGTAGATGTAGGTAGCCAATTCGTTGGCCTGGCGGAGATTAGCGCAGGAGATAATAGTTGGGAGTACAATAGTAGGCGGGCAAAGATAATCAAAGATTATAGAAATAATTGATTGGGATATTGAAATGATAAATTATTAATATAAATAAATCATTAATATTATCATAGATATATATAGAAGATAAAGGATATAAAGGGACAATAAGACATTGACCAATTGAATTATACAATTAGAATAATATGCATTATGAAATAAAATAAAAAATCTACTTTTTATTTTAGACTATTTATTTATAGAATTTATTTATAATGTAGAATTAGTTTATCGCGTTAATCAAACTAATTTGGCTGCTCACGTAATCAAACAATACATATTGATTATGTAACAGTAACAAGTGAAAGATGAGATAGTTTAACTCGAGATTTATAGAAACCTTCGCTTTTTCAAGGACATTTGCATATTTTCCAATCCAAACGTAGATTTCGCGGCTCATAACGAGAATGTAGCAATCTCCGCTGTTAAACGATTCATCCACCAGGGGCGCAACGAGTCTCGCTTGACACCTGCGTCGACCTAGTAAACACATTCTCTTTAAAACTAGAACCAATCGCCTTCGAACTCAAATCTTTTTGAATTACAATTGAAATGTAAAGTCGCATAAATAAAGAATACAAATTATAGATTTTTATTTCGATCGCGATTCCGCAGCACATTTATACTTAACTACTTATCAAGTACAAGTAAATGATACATTTTATAGATACTTAACTACTTATCAAGTACAAGTAAATGATACATTTTATAGATACTTAACTACTTATCAAGTACGAGTAAATGATCATTTTATAGATACTTAACTACTTATCTAGTACGAGTAAATGATACATTTAATAGATACTTAACTACTTATCAAATACGAGTAAATGATACATTTTATAGATACTTAACTACTTATCTAGTACGAGTAAATGATCCATTTTATAGATACCTAACTACTTATCTAGTACGAGTAAATAATACATTTTATAGATACTTAACTACTTATCAAGTACTCTAAATGATACATTTTATAGATACTTAACTATTTATCTAGTACGAGTAAATGATACATTTTATAGATACATAACTACTTATCAAGTACGAGTAAATGATACATTTTATAGATACTTAACTACTTATCAAGTACAAGTAAATGATACATTTTATAGATACTTAACTACTTATCAAGTACAAGTAAATGATACATTTTATAGATACTTAACTACTTATCAAGTACAAGTAAATTATACATTTTATAGATACTTAACTACTTATCAAGTACGAGTAAATGATCATTTTATAGATACTTAACTACTTATCTAGTACGAGTAAATGATACATTTAATAGATACTTAACTACTTATCAAGTACGAGTAAATGATACATTTTATAGATACTTAACTACTTATCTAGTACGAGTAAATGATCCATTTTATAGATACCTAACTACTTATCTAGTACGAGTAAATAATACATTTTATAGATACTTAACTACTTATCAAGTACTCTAAATGATACATTTTATAGATACTTAACTATTTATCTAGTACGAGTAAATGATACATTTTATAGATACATAACTACTTATCAAGTACGAGTAAATGATACATTTTATAGATACTTAACTACTTATCTAGTACGAGTAAATGATACATTTTATAGATACTACACTACTTATCGAGTACTCTGATTTACAGCGAAGGGAAACTAGATCGGTGAATGCGAAACGAAAACGAAATATTAGACCTTTGACAAGAAGCATCATTTTGTTGGAGAACGGCTGCCATTTGACCCCACCGGTGTTGGCCGGCTGATTGAAGGTGGCCCGCTTCTTCAGAGTGACCGCGGAGAAGTCCTCGGAGGAAGCCAGACCAGCCAACGAACTCTCCGCCATGGTCACCCGCGATCCGATGGCTCGAGTGTAGGGTAGCATTAGAGCAGGAGTCGATGAAGTGTTGGGGTGCGGGGTGTAGGGTGTGTGTGGTGTGTAGGGTGTGTTTGGATATGGGGTATGGGGTGTGGGGTGTATTGGGGTATAGGCTGGGTTGGGGCATATGGTGGGTGTGGAGTGTGTTGGGGTGTGGGGTGGGTGTGGATTGTGTTGGGATATGGGATGTGGGGTAGGTTGGGGTGTAGGGTAGATTGGGGTCAGGGGTATGTTGGGGTGTAGGTTAAGTACCGCGGGGTATAATAATATCCTCAGCAGTTCAGAGCAGAAATATTGGTCAAAGAAATATTCTCTCGATAATCTACTCAAAAAGTGAATTAGAAAGTGAATCAAAAAGTGAATTAAAAAGTGAATAGATAAGAATTTGAAAGTATGATGTTTACAGTTGATGAAATAAACGCAAAATGAATTGTCAATATCAAAACATAGAATTTATATATAGAAATTTATATATTGACATTTTGTCAATAAATAATAATCTATTAATAGGTTTAATTACCTCGGCATTGAAGATATATAATAATTAATATTAGATTTATTATTAGATTTTGGTAGAATCTATTTGAATTTAGTAAATCATATATATATATTTAAATATAAGATTAAAATATAATTATATGTAATAGAAAATAATGATCTATATTATTAATATTTATTAAATATAAATAATAAATCAATGTAGTTATTTTAATAATATAAATACCTTTCTCTCTAATTGTACGTTTTAATTCCATTTCTGCGATATTAGTTTTGCGTTCAGTATAAAAGGTACAAATATCATCTCTAGTGGTCAAATGGCGAATGGGGTTCATACAAGAAGTGGGTCTTTGTTTACGTTGTGGTGTTGGGCGTCTTTTAGAGATTAACCTATTAACAATAATATTGAAGGTAATTACATTTATATAAAATAAATATAAATTATTAATACATTATTATAATTTATAGATAAAAATGGTAAAAATATAAAATTATATTGTAAAGAAAAAAGATAAAATTCCATAAAAATCAAATCAAATTTGAATAAAAGTGAATAAATTTCACAAACATGTCGTGAGATTCAATAAAAATGTGATTGAAATCATCTTCAGAAGCAGTCAAAGAACTGTCAGCAATATTCAACTTGTGCTCAGATCTGTTGTGTCATATATTGAAATGCAAACAAACTAGATAGGTACCAAGTAAAAGTACTTTTAATATGCAGTGAGTAAAAGTTATATGCTGTGAGTAAAAGTAATATGCAGTAAGTAAGAGTAATATGCATTAAGTAAAAGTAATATGCATTAAGTAAAAGTAATATGCAGTGAGTAAAAGTAATATGAAGTGAGTAAAAGTAATATGAAGTGAGTAAAAGTAATATGAAGTGAGTAAAAGTAATATACATTAAGTAAAAGTAATATGCTGTGAGTAAAAGTAATATGAAGTGAGTAAAAGTAATATGCATTAAGTAAAAGTAATATGAAGTGAGTAAAAGTAATATGAAGTGAGTAAAAGTAATATACATTAAGTAAAAGTAATATGCTGTGAGTAAAAGTAATATGAAGTGAGTAAAAGTAATATGCATTAAGTAAAAGTAATATGTAGTGAGTAAAAGTAATATGTAGTGAGTAAAAGTAATATGAAGTGAGTAAAAGTAATATGCAGTGAGTAAAAGTAATATGCAGTGAGTAAAAGTAATATGCTGTGAGTAAAAGTAATATGCTGTGAGTAAAAGTAATATATAGTAAGTAAAAATAATATGCTGTGAGTAAAAGTAATATGCTGTGAGTAAAAGTAATATGCTGTGAGTAAAAGTAATATGTAGTAAGTAAAAGTAATATGTAGTGAGTAAAAGTAATATGCTGTGAGTAAAAGTAATATGCTGTGAGTAAAAGTAATATGTAGTAAGTAAAAGTAATATTTAGTGAGTAAAAGTAATATGCTGTGAGTAAAAGTAATTTGCTGTGAGTAAAAGTAATATGCTGTGAGTAAAAGTAATATACAGTGAGTAAAAGTAATATGTAGTGAGTAAAAGTAATATGTAGTGAGTAAAAGTAATATACAGTGAGTAAAAGTAATATGTAGTGAGTAAAAGTAATATGCTGTGAGTAAAAGTAATATACAGTGAGTAAAAGTAATATGTAGTGAGTAAAAGTAATATGCATTAAGTAAAAGTAATATGCTGTGAGTAAAAGTAATATGCATTAAGTAAAAGTAATATGTAGTGAGTAAAAGTAATATGCATTAAGTAAAAGTAATATGAAATGAGTAAAAGTAATATACAATGAGTAAAAGTAATATGCTGTGAGTAAAAGTAATATGCAGTGAGTAAAAGTAATATACAGTGAGTAAAAGTAATATGTAGTGAGTAAAAGTAATATGATGTGAGTAAAAGTAATATGCATTAAGTAAAAGTAATATGATGTGAGTAAAAGTAATATGCATTAAGTAAAAGTAATATGTAGTGAGTAAAAGTAATATGCATTAAGTAAAAGTAATATGCTGTGAGTAAAAGTAATATGCATTAAGTAAAAGTAATATGTAGTGAGTAAAAGTAATATGCATTAAGTAAAAGTAATATGAAATGAGTAAAAGTAATATACAATGAGTAAAAGTAATATACAATGAGTAAAAGTAATATGCTGTGAGTAAAAGTAATATGCAGTGAGTAAAAGTAATATACAGTGAGTAAAAGTAATATGTAGTGAGTAAAAGTAATATGATGTGAGTAAAAGTAATATGCTGTGAGTAAAAGTAATATGTAGTGAGTAAAAGTAATATGTAGTGAGTAAAAGTAATATGCTGTGAGTAAAAGTAATATGCATTAAGTGAAAGTAATATGCAGTGAGTAAAAGTAATATACAGTGAGTAAAAGTAATATGCTGTGAGTAAAAGTAATATACAGTGAGTAAAAGTAATATACAGTGAGTAAAAGTAATATGCTGTGAGTAAAAGTAATATGTAGTGAGTAAAAGTAATATGTAGTGAGTAAAAGTAATATGCTGTGAGTAAAAGTAATATGCATTAAGTGAAAGTAATATGCAGTGAGTAAAAGTAATATACAGTGAGTAAAAGTAATATACAGTGAGTAAAAGTAATATACAGTGAGTAAAAGTAATATGTAGTGAGTAAAAGTAATATACAGTGAGTAAAAGTAATATACAGTGAGTAAAAGTAATATGCAGTTAGTAAAAGTAATATGTAGTGAGTAAAAGTAATATACAGTGAGTAAAAGTAATATGTAGTGAGTAAAAGTAATATGTAGTGAGTAAAAGTAATATGTAGTGAGTAAAAGTAATATACAGTGAGTAAAAGTAATATGTAGTGAGTAAAAGTAATATACAGTGAGTAAAAGTAATATACAGTGAGTAAAAGTAATATGCAGTTAGTAAAAGTAATATGTAGTGAGTAAAAGTAATATACAGTGAGTAAAAGTAATATGTAGTGAGTAAAAGTAATATGCTGTGAGTAAAAGTAATATGTAGTGAGTAAAAGTAATATGCAGTTAGTAAAAGTAATATGTAGTGAGTAAAAGTAATATACAGTGAGTAAAAGTAATATGTAGTGAGTAAAAGTAATATGCTGTGAGTAAAAGTAATATGTAGTGAGTAAAAGTAACTAATTAGATGAGGTCAGAGAAATGAATGCTTAGGACAGATTCAGTTGTTACGGCAAGTGAAGTAATGTAGCTGGAAGACAATAGGGTTACTCACTTGAAGAATGAGGAGACAACGTCGTTTTCGTCAATGGAGGGCATTTCGACCTCGATGGCAGAGTTGGCGACCTCGAGTTCGAAGGAAGACGGAACAGTGAACGAAGGAACGGCAACGGGAATGAATTCTGACTTGGGCCGATGTTTCAAACGCACCCCTGGTTTCACTACAATAATACACAATTAGGAATTACAGTAGTCATGTGTTTACATGTGTCTACAAATGGATTAGGAATTACGAAATTAGAATAAGAAAGGTAACTAAAATATCTTAAGGTAAATAAAAATATATTAGAAATGCCATTAAATAAATTTCATATATATGTATATATATATATATATACACACATATATATATATATATATATATATATATACATATATATATATATATATATATATATATATATACATATATATTGTACTTACTCTCTACATCTGTATCTGTGTCATTGGAAGATTCATTGGAAGTAGACTTGAGATTGGATACGGGTTTTTGCGGCATAAAAGAGAGTTTGTCAGTTAAACGTGATTTGAAGGAATCTGCCACCATAGTGTGAGGTCGTGGTTTCATGTCTTCTGAAGGACAGTAGTAAAAGAAATGAAAACCAGAAAATGAATTCAAAGAATTTTATAGTTATTCGACGCGATTTAAAGCATTATTATTAATATTATTGTTATTAATATTAATACATTCTAATCAAAATTCACTAAATAAGTATAGAGTTAATTAGAATGTAATAGAAAATACGATATGGAAATGAGGTGTTAATAATTATGGAGTTATAAAACTAAATTTAATAAATGAAAACAATACAAATTATAAAATTAAAGGAAATCGTTTAATAAATATAGAAGATAAACATACATTATAAATACTCAACAAAAGAAGTTATTAATTAATGAAATTGTATAAAATTACAATAAATAAATAAGTACAATTTGAGGAGGGACACATTTGTGAAATTTATTAAATTTTACTGTGAATTGAAATAAAATACTGAATAAAGAAATATTAATCTTTATCTGATAATTAAGTACATTAGTAATTATTCAATTATATACTTTACAATGATTATGCAACATATCATATAATATGATAAGTACATATATATACATATATACATATATATATATATATATATATTATATATATATATATATATATATATATATGTATATATATATATATACACATATATATACATATATATACATATATATATATATATATATATATAATTAGGTATAAAGCCAATTATAGAATATATTTAAGTATCATAACATATCTTTTGAATGTAAAAATTGATAAAAGATAATATATTAATAGATTTATGTTTACAATAATTAAATTATCCTATGAATGAATATGAAATGAATTTCATTGAAACTTATAAAGAGTAGAATTATGACAATTATGATATAATGGGAAGATTTCAAACAATTAATGAAATATATAATTTCTTTAGATTACAAATTATAAAGGATATATTGAGGATATAAAGGATATTGTCATTGTAAATATTTATTTTATTTGTAACCAATGCTATAAATAGAATACGGAATGTAAAAAAATGAAAGAAATTGAATTAGGAAGGATTAAAAAATCATATTTGAACATTTTATTGATATAATATCCACTAGAATTGTGAGAGAAATGCAAATGGAATGTAATTGGAATGAACAAACGAACCTTTAGCCAAATGATTCCTTCTGATTACTGGGCTGTCGTTGATGTTGGCTATACCTAAAGTAGGGTTTAGTGGGAATTTAGTCATCGTGTAGGTGAGACAAAAGTCACTTAGTGATACAATAATAAGTAGTCACACAATTTATTAATGAATATTGCATAACTTCGAAACACAATGAAATTCACTTTCAAATCGAATGTGAATTTCTATCAAAAGAATACGTGAATTGTACAATTCGCTAAACAACCCCTAGATCACATTAACATAGAGGACGGTGAGTCAGATTTAGTGGATGACTCATTATAAGATCAATATCGCAGCAAATATAGAAAAACATCTGTTTTGAATCCACCCCGTGCCCATCGGATCAATAATTAGTCGTGGCTTGCAATTGTCAAGGAAATCGAAGCTTTGCCAAGAAGCGAGGCTTGAACGCACGAGCCAATTATATTAGGAATGCAATCATGAGTCACCACTACTACTGGTGCATTGCGGTTTGCAGGTGTAACATGTGATGAGGGTTTATAGGAGAGAGTTTATAGGAGAGAGTTTATAGGAGAGAGTCGATAGGAGAGAGTCGATAGGAGAGAGTCGATAGGAGAGAGTCGATAGGAGAGAGTCGATAGGAGAGAGTCGATAGGAGAGAGTCGATAGGAGAGAGTCGATAGGAGAGAGTCGATAGGAGAGAGTCGATAGGAGAGAGTCGATAGGAGAGAGTCGATAGGAGAGAGTCGATAGGAGAGAGTCGATAGGAGAGAGTCGATAGGAGAGAGTCGATAGGAGAGAGTCGATAGGAGAGAGTCGATAGGAGAGAGTCGATAGGAGAGAGTCGATAGGAGAGAGTCGATAGGAGAGAGTCGATAGGAGAGAGTCGATAGGAGAGAGTCGATAGGAGAGAGTCGATAGGAGAGAGTCGATAGGAGAGAGTCGATAGGAGAGAGTCGATAGGATAGAGTCGATAGGATAGAGTCGATAGGATAGAGTCGATAGGAGAGAGTCGATAGGAGAGAGTCGATAGGAGAGAGTCGATAGGAGAGAGTCGATAGGAGAGAGTCGATAGGAGAGAGTAGATAGGAGAGAGTTGATAGGAGAGAGTTGATAGGAGAGAGTTGATAGGAGAGAGTTGATAGGAGAGAGTTGATAGGAGAGAGTTGATAGGAGAGATTCGATAGGAGAGAGTCGATAGGAGAGAGTCGATAGGAGAGAGTCGATAGGAGAGAGTCGATAGGAGAGAGTCGATAGGAGAGAGTCGATAGGAGAGAGTCGATAGGAGAGAGTCGATAGGAGAGAGTCGATAGGAGAGAGTCGATAGGAGAGAGTAGATAGGAGAGTTGATAGGAGAGAGTTGATAGGAGAGAGTTGATAGGAGAGAGTTGATAGGAGAGAGTTGATAGGAGAGAGTTGATAGGAGAGAGTTGATAGGAGAGAGTTGATAGGAGAGAGTTGATAGGAGAGAGTTGATAGGAGAGAGTTGATAGGAGAGAGTTGATAGGAGAGAGTTGATAGGAGAGTTGATAGGAGAGAGTTGATAGGAGAGAGTTGATAGGAGAGAGTTGATAGGAGAGAGTTGATAGGAGAGAGTTGATAGGAGAGAGTTGATAGGAGAGAGTTGATAGGAGAGAGTTGATAGGAGAGAGTTGATAGGAGAGAGTTGATAGGAGAGAGTTGATAGGAGAGAGTCGATAGGAGAGAGTCGATAGGAGAGAGTCGATAGGAGAGAGTCGATAGGAGAGAGTCGATAGGAGAGAGTCGATAGGAGAGAGTCGATAGGAGAGAGTCGATAGGAGAGAGTCGATAGGAGAGAGTCGATAGGAGAGAGTCGATAGGAGAGAGTCGATAGGAGAGAGTCGATAGGAGGGAGTCGATAGGAGGGAGTCGATAGGAGAGAGTCGATAGGAGAGAGTCGATAGGAGAGAGTCGATAGGAGAGAGTCGATAGGAGAGAGTCGATAGGAGAGAGTCGATAGGAGAGAGTCGATAGGAGAGAGTCGATAGGAGAGAGTCGATAGGAGAGAGTCGATAGGAGAGAGTCGATAGGAGAGAGTCGATAGGAGAGAGTCGATAGGAGAGAGTCGATAGGAGAGAGTCGATAGGAGAGAGTCGATAGGAGAGAGTCGATAGGAGAGAGTCGATAGGAGAGAGTCGATAGGAGAGAGTCGATAGGAGAGAGTCGATAGGAGAGAGTCGATAGGAGAGAGTCGATAGGAGAGAGTCGATAGGAGAGAGTCGATAGGAGAGAGTCGATAGGATAGAGTCGATAGGATAGAGTTGATAGGAGAGAGTCGATAGGAGAGAGTCGATAGGAGAGAGTCGATAGGAGAGAGTCGATAGGAGAGAGTCGATAGGAGAGAGTAGATAGGAGAGAGTTGATAGGAGAGAGTTGATAGGAGAGAGTTGATAGGAGAGAGTTGATAGGAGAGAGTTGATAGGAGAGAGTTGATAGGAGAGAGTTGATAGGAGAGATTCGATAGGAGAGAGTCGATAGGAGAGAGTCGATAGGAGAGAGTCGATAGGAGAGAGTCGATAGGAGAGAGTCGATAGGAGAGAGTCGATAGGAGAGAGTCGATAGGAGAGAGTCGATAGGAGAGAGTAGATAGGAGAGTTGATAGGAGAGAGTTGATAGGAGAGAGTTGATAGGAGAGAGTTGATAGGAGAGAGTTGATAGGAGAGAGTTGATAGGAGAGAGTTGATAGGAGAGAGTTGATAGGAGAGAGTTGATAGGAGAGTTGATAGGAGAGAGTTGATAGGAGAGAGTTGATAGGAGAGAGTTGATAGGAGAGAGTTGATAGGAGAGAGTTGATAGGAGAGAGTTGATAGGAGAGAGTTGATAGGAGAGAGTTGATAGGAGAGAGTTGATAGGAGAGAGTTGATAGGAGAGAGTTGATAGGAGAGAGTTGATAGGAGAGAGTTGATAGGAGAGAGTCGATAGGAGAGAGTCGATAGGAGAGAGTCGATAGGAGAGAGTCGATAGGAGAGAGTCGATAGGAGAGTTGATATGAGAGAGTTGATATGAGAGAGTTGATAGGAGAGAGTTGATAGGAGAGAGTCGATAGGAGAGAGTCGATAGGAGAGAGTTGATAGGAGAGAGTTAATAGGAGAGAGTTGATAGGAGAGAGTTGATAGGAGAGAATTGATAGGAGAGAGTTGATAGGAGAGAGTTGATAGGAGAGAGTTGATAGGAGAGAGTTGATAGGAGAGAGTCGATAGGAGAGAGTTGATAGGAGAGAGTTGATGGGAGAGAGTTGATAGGAGAGAGTTGATAGGAGAGAGTTGATAGGAGAGAGTTGATAGGAGAGAGTTGATAGGAGAGAGTTGATAGGAGAGAGTTGATAGGAGAGAGTTGATAGGAGAGAGTTGATAGGAGAGAATTGATAGGAGAGAGTCGATAGGAGAGAGTTGATAGGAGAGAGTTGATGGGAGAGAGTTGATAGAAGAGAGTTGATGGGAGAGAGTTGATAGGAGAGAGTTGATAGGAGAGAGTTGATAGGAGAGAGTTGATAGGAGAGAGTTGATAGGAGAGAGTTGATAGGAGAGAGTTGATAGGAGATAGTTGATAGGAGAGAGTTGATAGGAGAGTTGATGGGAGAGAGTTGATAGGAGAGAGTTGATAGGAGAGAGTTGATAGGAGAGAGTTGATAGGAGAGAGTTGATAGGAGAGAGTTGATAGGAGAGAGTTGATAGGAGAGAGTTGATAGGAGAGAGTTGATAGGAGAGTTGATAGGAGAGTTGATAGGAGAGAGTTGATAGGAGAGAGTTGATAGGAGAGAGTTGATAGGAGAGAGTTGATAGGAGAGAGTTGATAGGAGAGAGTTGATAGGAGAGAGTTGATAGGAGAGTTGATAGGAGAGAGTTGATAGGAGAGAGTTGATAGGAGAGAGTTGATAGGAGAGAGTTGATAGGAGAGTTGATAGGAGAGAGTTGATAGGAGAGTTGATAGGAGAGAGTTGATAGGAGAGAGTTGATAGGAGAGTTGATAGGAGAGAATTGATAGGAGAGAGTTGATAGGAGAGAGTCGATAGGAGAGAGTCGATAGGAGAGAGTCGATAGGAGAGAGTCGATAGGAGAGATTTGATAGGAGAGAGTCGATAGGAGAGAGTTGATAGGAGAGAGTTGATAGGAGAGAGTTGATAGGAGAGAGTTGATAGGAGAGAGTTGATAGGAGAGTTGATAGGAGAGAGTTGATAGGAGAGTTGATAGGAGAGAGTTGATAGGAGAGTTGATAGGAGAGTTGATAGGAGAGAGTTGATAGGAGAGATTTGATAGGAGAGAGTCGATAGGAGAGAGTTGATAGGAGAGTTGATAGGAGAGAGTTGATAGGAGAGTTGATAGGAGAGTTGATAGGAGAGAGTTGATAGGAGAGATTTGATAGGAGAGAGTTGATAGGAGAGAGTTGATAGGAGAGTTGATAGGAGAGAATTGATAGGAGAAGTCAACAAAAATGCAAATGATTTGTATCGTTAAAGAAATTGGTTGCCATAGAGATAAATAGTTTTGTAGAAAATAAACATAAATACCAATTTGATTAATATCGCTATCCGATTTATATATTATGGATATATCTAGTCCATTATATCTAGTCAATGATACTGATATATCTATTGTATATCTATTGTATATCTATTGTATATCTATTGTATATCTATTGTATATCTATTGTATATCTATTGTATATCTATTGTATATCTATTGTATATCTATTGTATATCTATTGTATATCTATTGTATATATATTGTATATCTATTGTATCCGCATAAACAATGAATCAATCATTGAGGCGAAATTGGCAAGGAAATTAGAGATTTTTTAATTATTAATTAAAATGCTTGCAAGTTAAATTGTATAAAGTAAAATAGATAATGAAGACCATCAACAAATTCCTTACGCTGTCATAAGTTACGTTTACAAAAAACAAGAGCTATTTTAGAATAAAACATTTCACAGTCACAAATTGTATACATATATTAATATATACACCTAATTTATTAATATTAATATCGTCTATGTGAATATTTTACATAACCATTTATATATACAACATCTATTGCAAATAATATTTAAATTAACAAATAGTACACATTGAGAAATTACTATCCGGAATGTATAAATAATAAACAACTATAAAAACAAATGTTTTCACACTCGATTAGAGTTTATAATAACTGAGTTCGAATGCAACCGTGAATTATATAATGCAAACGTATTTAAACATATAATCACCTTCTCGTAGCATTTTCGCTTCGACTGTAAATTGCTGGGCGTCCTTCGTGGTCACTCGACTCTTCCAGGATGCCTGTAACGGTCATCGCGAGGAGTTAGGTAAGCGAACAATTCGCCGGTCACTCCGGCGGTCAGTGGCGATAGGAGGTTTGCCAATGCGAACTAGCATTAGAAATCGATGTATATTGCAAATAATGATAGACAATAATCGATTATTGTATTTAGCTAATTGATACGGATATCGTAACAATGGAAACAATGAATTACTCACGAGTAAGTAACGAGAAAATATCAAAGATTATGAAATACATTGAAATAGAGTTGAAATTTGTAATCAAAACAATGTATTGTTTTGCTAAATTGCATTTTATATTCAAGTAGAAATATTGATATACATTTCACATATTCTCTAGTTTTATGGAGTACAACAAAATAACAACAAATAACTTAAATAGTACAAAGTTATATAAAATGTGTCAGATATTTAGAGTAGAGTATAGATTACACGAAAGAAATATGAAAATACACAAAGATATATATATGCCAAATATAGTAATATACCAAATATAGTAATATACCATATATAGTAATATACCAAATATAGTAATATACCATATATAGTAATATACCATATATAGTAATATCAATAGATATCAATTATTTTAATATATACAAATACTTATAATTTATCAATGAATATGAATTATATGTAGATTTAATAGTATGCAATAGCTTAGAAACATATATACAGATGAATCTAATATAGAATTATATAATAATTATATCAATTATTAATAGGCCCTAGAAATCAAAAGTAATATTTATATTTACAACTCCGCAAACTTCGATAATATTTCGTAAAATCATTTGAAATGACCACAAAAAGTAAACAAAACCAAAAGTAGAATGTAAATCACGTGCTACACAAACCTGGGAACCCTCAAGACAAGACATCCGATTGGCTATTGAGCTAAGTGCTTTATTGGATGTAGTGGATCTAGGAGAAGCCGCGAGACACAAGATATCTTCATCTTCGCTCGCAATCTTATTGTTATTAGCGGCGTCTTTGTTTCGCAGACTGTCCAAGAGGCCTGCAGAGATGTTGCCACGAATGTGGGGTTAAGACAAGATTGTGGGGTAAAGACAAGATTGTGGGGTAAAGACAAGATTGTGGGGTAAAGACAAGATTGTGGGGTTAAGACAAGATTGTGGGGTAAAGACAAGATTGTGGGGTAAAGACAATATTGTGGGGTAAAGACAAGATTGTGGGGTAAAGACAAGATTGTGGGGTAAAGACAAGATTGTGGGGTAAAGACAAGATTATGGGGTAAAGACAAGATTGTGGGGTAAAGACAAGATTGTGGGGTAAAGACAAGATTGTGGGGTAAAGACAAGATTGTGGGGTAAAGACAAGATTGTGGGGTAAAGACAAGATTGTGGGGTAAAGACAAGATTGTGGGGTAAAGACAAGATTGTGGGGTAAAGACAAGATTGTGGGGTAAAGACAAGATTGTGGGGTAAAGACAAGATTGTGGGGTAAAGACAAGATTGTGGGGTAAAGACAATATTGTGGGGTAAAGACAAGATTGTGGGGTAAAGACAAGATTGTGGGGTAAAGACAATATTGTGGGGTAAAGACAAGATTGTGGGGTAAAGACAAGATTGTGGGGTAAAGACAAGATTGTGGGGTAAAGACAAGATTGTGGGGTAAAGACAAGATTGTGGGGTAAAGACAAGATTGTGGGGTAAAGACAATATTGTGGGGTAAAGACAAGATTGTGGGGTAAAAACAAGATTATGGGGGTAAAGACAATATTGTGGGGTAAAGACAAGATTGTGGGGTAAAGACAAGATTGTGGGGTAAGGATTATGGGGTAAAGACAAGATTGTGGGGTAAAGACAAGATTGTGGGGTAAAGACAAGATTGTGGGGTAAAGACAAGATTGTGGGGTAAAGACAATATTGTGGGGTAAAAACAAGATTGTGGGGTAAAGACAATATTGTGGGGTAAAGACAAGATTGTGGGGTAAAAACAAGATTATGGGGGTAAAGACAATATTGTGGGGTAAAGACAAGATTGTGGGGTAAAGACAAGATTGTGGGGTAAGGATTATGGGGTAAAGACAAGATTGTGGGGTAAAGACAATATTGTGGGGTAAACACAAGATTGTGGGGTAAAGACAATATTGTGGGGTTGGTTAATTAATAATATACTTAGGTAGGCAAATCTTTTGCTGTATTTAAAATGTATTCCTAAATAATATTAATGTTACTAATAAAGGTAAAAAATTAATAAACTCGACGAAAATTAATTTGTATAATTAGAAGAATATAAAAAATATGTTATAAATCATATCATAGCAATATCATGGAATGTATACGGAAACTGATAACTGCACATGTAACTAGGAAATTAAAATATAATATTTACTTCACAGCAAAATAATAATGTGATTAGATTATATCACTAATGTAAAATGATATTTAAAGTAAATATCATATAACTATATATCATATATATATATATATATATATATATATATATATATATATATATATCTATATGTATATATATGTATTTATATATATATATATATATATATATATACATAGATATATGTATATATATATATATATATATATATGAACATATACATATATATATATATATCTATATGTATATATATGTATATATATATATATATATATATGTATATATATATACATATAGATATGTATATATATATATATATATGAACATATACATATATATATATATATGTATATATGTATATATGTATATATATATAGGCACATATACATATATACATACATATATATATATATATGTATATGGGTCAATAAAAAATATAGTAAACAACATTTTACATTATAAAAAAAACAAGAAACTATTAATAATCTGAGATTAAAATAAGTTTATTTTATTTATTCATCAGTGGACTTAAAATAATATCAAGATATTAATATCAATATTAAGAATATTAATTCATAAAAGTAGAATGATAGACTCAATATTCTATTTAATATATTATTTGTTAATATATTCTGTATACATGTAATATGTAACTTACCAAATAACTGAAATAATATAAAAATAATTTCAAATAGTTATAAACTTAATATTAAGTATTGTTAAAATCCACCCAAACTAAATCATCATTAATAATCATTAGTAGACAAAGAAATAGATAATATTGGCAATTGCCGCCTAGCAGAATATCATTGTGGTCGCGGAACCAACTGTCGACGTGAATACTCTTCGGCCGCTCCTGCAGTCTAGCGGTCAGCTCCTTGGTCAGCGAAGACACGCCCCCGACCTCGTCGTCGGCGTCCCGGCGTTGGCGACGTCGAGGGGAAACGTCGCTCGGCGAACGCTGCACTCTAGCACGCCAATGCTCCTCGCTGTGTTGGTTCAGCGACGCTAATCTAGGCCATAGTACACGGTTAGCGCAGACGGGGGAATGGTAGAGATGGTGGGAGGACCGCACCTATCTAAACGAACTCTATTTATGCGGTAGGATGGTTGCGATATGATTATTAAATTGGGAAACTTAGTTTTTGTACACGGCGATTGTGGAATACAATTTTAAGATTACATTAGTGAACAAAGGTCAATATCAAGGTCAATATCTCAAAAATGTTAAATCAAAGCAAAGAGCATTATGGACAAAAGATTGAAAGTTGAATTGCGGACTCAACACTGCAAACAGATAAATGTCATCCATCCGACGTTAATGATAATTCACAGATAAAAGTAGAAATTCGATATTTTTCGCAATCAATACTTGAAATTACGCTTTAGGAAAACCGTTTGTGTTTTTATAGACGTCGGTGAATTTTCATACGCGGAACGGAATCAAGACATTTCAATAGAAACCTATCGTTAATTGAGATCGTAGGACAGTCGATTACCGCGCCAGGAGAGTTGGCGTCGACTTCGGAGACGTTGCGAACAGACTCTTCCTCGACTCTAATTGGCTGGCAGTCGGGCATATCGACAGCCGATATCTCCTCGCTCGAGCAATTCCTGTACGCCGAAAACAGTTAGTGTAAACGTGAGTAAGCGTAGCAAACTCAACGGAATGGGCATGCCAACAAAAAGATATGCATAATAATCAAATAGAGAATATTATGATATAATAGATATAATATTTATATAGATATAATATATATAAAAGAATTGATAAATAAATTAATACTTATTTTCTTATCTAAATTAATTTGCTAACATTTTATGCTAAAATTGAAGTTAATACACAAATAGACGTGAGCAAATTAATTAGTAAAATGTATATTAAGTAGATTATTAATAAACCGAATAATTCACAATAATGGAGTGTAAATATAAAAAATAACTATTGTATGTGAGTAATCCAAAATAAAACATTAGGGAATCTAACCAAGACCTCCTTAGTTAAAGATAAAGGAGATAGCTATGATAGAATACGAGAATAACTATTGAATAACAAATATAACATGAATGGGAATGAATGTACCTGCTTTAAATAAAAATTAATTATTTTTACTTTAACATGAGAAACAAAAAACCACCTACGAACTATCCAGGTCATTTTTGTTTTTTTTGTTATATAATAAAAATAAAAATATATTTGCTTTGTAGTTAAATTTATTTTTGATTTGAATATTTATTTGGTTTTATTTGTAATAATTTAATTATTTATTTGGTTTGGTCAACATCGATAATTTATTCCCAATGCGATCTTATATAATTATTTTAAATAAAAAATAATCATAATATATTTTTAATACAAATAAAATATATTTTCACTTTTATTATATTATAAAAAAAACTAAAATAACCTGGATGGTGTCATGATTGTATATGGATATACTCAGAAAATGCTGTGTAATAGTTTGTAGCATAAAAATGTCTATACAAATTAAAAATAATATAAAAGAAAGTATGCAATGTAAAAAATAAAATTACCTCGCTGGTTGATAGCAAACAATCCAGGTAATTTTATATTTTGTGTAATAATTATTGGTAACATTAATTAATGTTAAATATATTTATTTTATTTTGAAAATATATAGAATTTATCTATATTTTAAATAATTTGCATACTAATTACAACATTCAGTTTGATGGTCACATGACAACATGCACGAATTTGAATACATGTGTTACTTATTATAATTTGTATTAGAATACAATAATTGTTTTCTAATAAATCACATTTTACGTATTTAGTGTTGGGGGACTATGGTTCTAAACATCAAATGAACAGTGTATGGGAGTAAATACAGTTAATAATAAATTATAGTATTATAAACTAGACTGTAGTCTACTGAACAATACAATATGTAATGTAATCTCAAGAGATTGTAGTTCTTCTGTAATTACTCGTACTACATAGATACGAAGATTACAGACGTATCGAGGTATTGGCTTCGGATTCAGTATCCTAATAAACAATAATACGATGTCGAATAACGTACGGAGATGCGTTATTAATAGTTATTAATATAAATAGATACAGGCTCCGTTATGTACTCCTCAATTAGGAAATTTTGGCGTCTGGGAATATTTACGAATCGGTTTAATTTTTATTTATTAATTGTTATACAGCGGTGGCCAATGGAATAACAGTATATAGAGGTATCCACGTACGGGAACGAGTGCCTAGTCGATAATGTATGAATATTAAGTAGTTCGTGCCTAGAGAGCTATAGGAAATAATGCGAATTCAACAATTTATTACAGTTTACACAGCGGATTGTAATCCCAAGATGGGAAAGTTCTACAAACGAGTACGGACACGTTAATGTTACGAGAGAGAGAGAGTGTGTGTGTGTGTGAGGTGTGAGTGGTGTGCGAGGTGTGTGAGGTGTGTAAGGTGTGTGTGAGGTATGTAAGGTGTGTAAAGTATGTATGATGTGTACGACGTACGTTGAGTATATGGATGTATGTGAGGTGTGAGTTGTGTGAGGTGTGTGTGAGGTGTATGTGAGGTGTGTGCGAGGTGTGTGAGATGTGTGTGAGGTGTGTGAGGTGTGTGTGAAGTGTGTGTGAGGTGACTATGAGATGTGTGTGAGGTTTGAGTGAGGTGTGTGAGGTGTGTGTGAGGTGTGTGAGGTGTGTGTGAGGTGTGTGTGAGTTGTGTGTGAGGTGTGTGTGAGGTGTGTGAGATGTGTGTGAGGTGTATGTGAGGTGTGTGTGAGGTGTGTGAAGTGTGTGTGAGTTGTGTGTGAGGTGTGTGTGAGGTGTGTGTGAGGTGTGAGATGTGTGTGAGTTGTGTTTGAGATGTGTGCGAGGTGTGTGAGAGGTGTGTGTGAGGTGAGTGTGAGTTGTGTTTGAGGTGTGTGTGCGGTGTGTGTGAGGTGTGTGTGGGTGTGTGTGAGGTGTGTGTGGGTGTGTGTGAGGTGGTATTTACTATATATATTCACTATATCATTTATAATATATCACTAATCATTTATAAATATATACATCAGTTATATAATATTTCATATTTAAGATACTTTTTAGATACCATAATCATTCAGTTGCTTTTATAAATAGAGAAATGATAGCAAATCTATAAATAAAACAAGGGAAGAATAAGATTGTTATAGTTTAAAAGAGATATTGGTTATAGTAAATGTAGGTAAATTGAATAAATCAAATAAACGATGGAGAGTTTATTAAATATAATAAGAAACATGAAATTGTAGAATTATTAATAATGAAGTTTAAGGAATTTAATAGAAAAGAGTAAAGGATACTAAATAAATATTATATTAATATTACAATATGTATTGGATATTACGAGATAAAAAAGCTAGATATAATGTGCTTACAGTACATTATACAATTGTAATTAAATAGACTCCATTGATACAGTATAATGACTTTTTGGAGATCACTCGAATTCAATAAATAAAGAAATGATAAGTGGTTGTACTTTATTTAATAATAGTGGCATTATGATAAATAATAACGTAGAACGAGGAGTATATGTTTACATTAGTGTGTGGTGGATGTTAGGAATTAAACACTACACTTCGCATAGCATTATAATATATCGGCATTGTATTGCAAATGCCATAAAGAACTTAATAAATGTTGTTGTTATTGTTGTTGTTGTTGTTGTTGTTGTTGTTGTTGTTATAGTTGTTATTGTTTATGTTGTGTTATGAAGTTCAAGATTGGTTGAACTCTCGTCGTATTGTTCAATTAAAACACAGGTCTAGCTATAGGTTGGTCAAGAAATACATCAATAGAATATGCAAGCATTTTGTCTAATTACAAACAACTAATTATAAATGGATCGATACTTTGGAGTTGGTGTTATTTCAATGAATATCTAGAACTAGAGTTTGGTAATAGTTTATAAAATGCCTTCAAACGATGCGAAAATAACAGATTAATTAACGTACGCGGTTTAAATGTTTAAATAGATTGTTTGTAGGCCAAGGTAGAGAAGATAGATGTAAACGTAGTTTTATAATACTGCATACTATAATAGTGTACCATGGTCTATATATACATAGAAATAAGAATATCTGTTGAGTGCAATGTTAAAAATTGCGTAATGTTTCAGTGGCATTGTAAGGCTATCCCTACAGGGTGGTGTAGGGCTAGCCCTACGTTGTAGGGTCTACAGTGTGGATCAAGGCTAGCCCCATAGGGTGGTGTATGTACACCGATCCTTTTAATATATAAAGTATAGAAGTCTCTATACGAGTATACAACACATTGCATATTTATATTATATACTCAATAATGTAAGAGTAGATTCAGTTGTTTATTAGTATTATAAGTACGTATACGCGATTTACAGTAGATAGTAAATACTGTACAATGCCCAGTGTGCAATGTACAGTGTACGTTGTACACTATACACTGTATACGTTATATAGCTAAAGATTTAAAGTAGGTATCTAAAATATAGTTAGATGTCAGTTTAGTTAACTTTCGGATTAGATAAGTACACATGAATAGTATGCATAACTACTATAGTACTTATAACTACTTACAGGATTCCCTATAATAAACAATCTATATTCTAGTATAGTAGAGTGTAGAATATATAATATAATTGCTAGAATAGAAGTTTTATAGATATTAAGTAAGAATTATTACATTTAATGATGTGATAATGATATTTAACTTTTGATGGTTTTGAACAGGAACACGTGGAGTTAATTAAATTCCTAATTAATAGCACATTGATTTATAGGTTCATATCGAAATGAATTGTGTATTAAATCTATATTAAATCGTAAGCATTGTTTACTGAATTTGACTCTAATTCGATGATTGCAAATTAAATTAGTTGAAAAATATCTTGACGATATAGAATTCATTTATAACACTAGAAATTTGTTGACAATTTATGACATATTACATTACAAATTATAAACACGTATACTATAATATATAGTATATATAAATGTTATCAAAGTCGGTGTGTGATCTCGCAGATACGAGGCATCGACATGATAACATATATAATAACATATATTATTATTAATTAATTAATAATTCATAATTCAGACGATACGGTTTAAAGACTGACCATAAGTAAAAACAAACAATTATGTAGCATCTGTTTATTAAATCATCACATAAATATCGTGTTTGTTATCTATAGTATACATTGTAACACTTCATAGCTAGTTACTTAATATAGATAATCATCCTAACTTGTTTTGTAGTTAATTACTACTCCGATCTATTTTCTATTTATACCATCTATTTACTATATATACTATCTATTTACTATATATACTATCTATTTACTATATATACTATCTATTTACTATATATACCATCTATTTACTATATATACTATCTATTTACTATATATACTATCTATTTACTATATATACCATCTATTTACTATATATACCATCTATTTACTATATATACCATCTATTTACTATATATACTATCTATTTACTATATATACTATCTATTTACTATATATACTATCTATTTACTATTATTTTGATAAGTTGAAGTCACCATCGTCTCCACTAGTGTATAATAATGTATCATTGCGAGAGTTAGATCTAGTATCGCGATTCATTGTAATATTCCATTGTAATGTTGCCATTGTCGATTTGATAACTCAACCCACTACCATATAAGGTGGATATCGCACAAGTCGGTATGATGTAATTAGGGCGTAGTCGAATGAATCCGGAAAGTAAATATGCAATCCGTAAGAGTAAGATTAATGAGATTATGTCGAGTTATATGGTATTTACTTATCATAAGCAAGATGTGTGTCCCATAACTAAATACATAATAGCTACGAAGAAAATACCTTATTAGACAATAGCTTATTAAACAATAGCTAACATGCGATATATTTAGTTGTGTTTTATAAAAATATGCAATAGCGTATTTTTATAAAACACAACTAAATTATTATCGTATCATGGAAAATGAGGATATCGAGGCTAATATCGTGGATGACAATGATACTTGAAGTGTAGAGATGCAAATCTATTATTATGAACTCAACATTCATTATTAAGATTCCCTATTCGCATATATATATATAAACAATGGTCTATATGTATACTCACACCATTGTTTATAAAACAATCACAGAATGTATACACATTTTATGGGTTTTGCAGTAATCCTAGTTTATGTGTATCCACCAATACAATACATTTCACTAGTTACCAGGAAGGGAATTTCAATCCATTACAGTTAGTGAAATGAATGCAAGCAAATGTGAAATTATGGTAATTTATAAAATTATAGCCGTAATAAATTTTAATTATAATTGGGCTTAAGAAAAGTAGTTTTTAATTATATTATAGTATCATGTGCATTAATCAAAATGAAGTGCTATTTGATATATACTATATACTAAATAATGTATAAATATATTAAACACTATCGAATGTATATTATAAGTATACGATATAAGTCTAGTTAGACTAGCTCAACCCATTATAGAAATATGTACAATGTACACTGTGAACTATACACTATGCATTATGCATTATACACTATACACTATACACTATACACTATACACTGTACACTGTACACTGTACACTTACACTTAAACTTACACTATACACTATACACTATACACTATACACTATACACTATACACTATACACTATACACTATACACTATACACTGTACACTATATACTATATACTATACACTATACACTATACACTATACACTATACACTATACACTGTACAC